>PVKM010045227.1:0-11954 GCA_004027735.1 Carollia perspicillata
TTCATTGTCATGTTGCTAAACTCTTTTGACTTTGAACAGATAAATATCCACAAGATAAAGAAATTCTTTAAATATCTTGCTAAAATGGTTGGATTATGTGATATAGAGCGACTATAAAAATATTTTTAGTATTTCTCCTTTTGTTATACCTTTAGCTGTGTTTTTACTTCGAAGATAAAGGAGAGTGGTTCATGTCACATTGGGGACAGTTTCAAAGATTTGTCCCCTGTGGTCTTCCAATCCCTGTTTCTATAATTCAGGAAGAAACAAGCCTACCTCTTGTATTCCAGTAACTTGACAGCATTCTAGTTGAGCAAACAGATTATAAAGTCAGTCTTAAGTACATTAGATATAGAATACAGCAGTATATCTTTCTTCTGAGATTCTTAATAATAAAACTTGAATGTGTGTGCTCCTAAAGACGTTTTCTCCTTTTAATTTCTTTGAGTTTAGATTCTTCAGATAAAGTTAAAATTTCCATAATATTTACATTATTAACTTCAAACTACTTAGAAACTGAAGATGTTTATTATTTTTATATTCTCTACACCTAACAAGGTGCCACCACATAGTACTCAACAAATATGTAAGGAAGGGAGAGGGAAGAAGATAAAGGAAAGGAGAGAGTTCCTGCTGTAAAATAATCGCTGGGTAGAGAGAGACCTTAACACCTTTATCTACTAAGAAATTTTGTTTGTCATTTTATTACAGTTGTCCTAATTTTTTCCCCTTTGCCCTTCTCTGCTTGACCCACATTCACTCCCATAGTCAATCACCTCTCCATTGTCCATGTCCATGGGTCAATCATACATGTTCCTTGCCTAATCCCTTCCCTTCTTTCCACCATTATCCCCCTCCCCACTTCCCTCGAACCATAGTCAGTCTGTTCCATGTTTCCATGCCTCTCTTTCTATTTTCTTTGTTAGTTTATTTTGTTCATTATATTCCTCTTATCAGTGAGATCATAAGGTATTTGCCTTTCACCAATTGGCTTATTTCACTTAGCATAATATTCTCCAGTTCCACTCATGCTGTGGCAAAAGGGAGGAATTCCTTTTTTCTTCCTGCTGCAGACTATTCCATCAGGTAAATGTACCACAGATTTTTGATGCACTCTTTTACTGATGGACACTTAGGCTATTTCCAGCAATTGATTATTGTAATTAGCACTGCTATGAACACAGGGGTGCATGAGTTCATTTGAATTGGTGTTTAAGCATTCTTAGGGTATATTTCCAGAAGTGGAAACTCTGAGTCAAAGTTCAGTTCCACTTTTAATTATTTGAAGAAATTTCATACTGCTTTCCATCCATAGTGGCTACACTAGTCTGCATTCCCACCAACAGTGCACTAGGGTTCCCTTTTCTTCACATCCTCACTAACTCCTGTTGTTTGTTGGCTTATTAATGATGACCATTCTGACAGGTGTGAGGTGATAGCTCATTGTGGTTTTAATTTGCATCTCTCTGATTGCTAGTGATATTGAGCATTTTTTTCATATGTCTATGGGTCATCTGTATGTCCTCCTTGCAGAAGTGTCTACTTAGGTCCTTTCCCAATTTTTTAATCATATTGTTATCTTCCTGGTGCTGAGTCTATAAGTTCTTTATATATTTTGGAGATCAAACTCTTGTCTGATTTATCACTGGCAAATATGTTCTCCCATACAGTCGGTTCCCTTTTCATTTTGAGGATGGTTTCTTTAGCCATACAAAAGCTTTTTAATTTGATGTAGTCGTATTTGTTTACTTTTCCTTTATTTCTTTTGCCCTAGGAGAGATATCAACAAAATATTGCTATGTGGGATATCTGAAATTTTACTGCGAATGTTTTCCACTAGGACTTTCATGGTATCATGACTTATATTTAAGTCTTTCATCCATTTTGAGATCATTTTGGCGTATGGTATAATTTGTCGGTTGAGTTTCATTTTTTCACATGTACCAGTCTAGCTTTTCCAACACTGTTTACTGAAGATGCTAATTTTACTCCGTTGTATGCTCATGCTCACTTAGTAAAATATTAACTGACTGTAGAGACTTGGGTTTATTTCTGGGCTCTCTATTCTGTTCCATTGATCTGTATGTCTGCTCTTATGCCAGTGCCAGACTGTTTGGATAACAGTGGCCTTGTCATATATATAGTTTTATATCAGGTATTGTGATCCCTCCAACTTTGTTCTTCTTTCTCAAGATTGCTGAGGCTATTCAGGGTCTTTTTGGGTTCCATATAAATTTTTGGAGTATTTGTTCTAGATTAGTGAAATATACCACTGGTATTTTAATGGGAATTGAGTTGAATTTATAGATTGTTTTTGGTAGTAGGGACACTTTAATTGATGTTAATTCTTCCAATCCATGAACATGGTATATGTTTCCATTTATTGGTATCTTCCTAAATTTCTTTTCAGTGTTCTATAGTTTTCTGAGTACAGGCCTTTTACCTCCTTGGTTAAATTTATTCTTAGGTATTTTATTTTTCATGTTCCTATAGTAAATGGGATTTTTTTTCTTGTTTCTCTTTCTGATAGCTCATTGTTGGTGTACAAAATGCTATTGATTTCTAAATATTGACTTTGTATCCTGCTATTTTGCCAAATTCACTTACTAGGTCAAGTAGTTTTTTGGTGGAGACTATCAGGTTTTCTATATACACTATGATGTCATCTGCAAACAACGGTTTTACTTCTTCCTTTCCAATTTGGATGCCTCTTATTTCCTTTTCTTGTCTGATCATCATTGCTACAACTGCCAGTACTATGTAGAATAAGAGTGGTGAAAGCAGACACCCTTCTCTTGTTCCTGATCTCAAGGAAAAAACTTTTAGTTTTTGCCCATGGAGTATGATGTTGGCAGTAGGTTCTTTGTATATGGCTTTTATTATGTTGAGGTCTGCTCTCTCTATTTCCACTTTGCTGAGTGTTCTTATCACAAATGGGTGCTGGATTTTACCAAATGCTTTTTCAGCATCTAGTGATGTGATCGTGTGGTTTTTGCCCTTCATTTTGATTATGTGGTGTGTTACATTTATTTATCTGTGAATATTGTACCATTCTTGCATCCCTGAAATAAATCCCACTTGATCATGGTATATGATCTTTTTACTATATTTCTGAACCTGGATTGCCAATATTTTCATGAGGATTTTAGCACCTACATTCATCAGAGATGTGGGCCTGTAGTTTTCATTTTTTGTTGTGTCTTTACCTGGTTTTGGAATTAGGATAATGCTGTCCTTGTAAAAAGAGTTTGAGAGGCTTCCCTCTTCTTGGATTTTTTGGAATAGTTTGAGAAGATAGGGATTAGTTCTTCTTAGAATGTTTGGTAAAATTTGTCTGTGAAGCTATCCCATCCAGGGCTTTTGTGTGTGGGGAGTGTTTTGGTTACCGCTTTGATTTCTTTAGTTGTTATGTCTATTTAGGCTCTCTGCTTCTTGACTTGGTTTTGGAAGATTGTAGTTTCTAGAAATTTCTCCACTTCACCCAGGTTGTCCAATTTCTTGGCATATAATTGTTCATGGTAATTTCTTATAATCCTTTGTATTTCTGTGGTATCAGTTGTTATTTTTCCTCTATCATCCTAATTTTATCTATTTGAGTCCTATCTCTTTTATTCTTAAGGAGTCTGGTTAAAACTTTGTCAATTTTGTTTACCTTTTCAAGAACCAGCTCCTGGAATTCAAGAATTTGAACTCCTGGATTCATTGATCCTTTAGATTGTCCTTTTAGTCTTTGTGTCATTTAATTCTACTCTGATCTTGATTATTTCCTTCATTCTCCTGGCCCTGGGCTTTGTTGCTGTTCTTTTAGTTCTTTTACATATACGGTTAGGATGTTTGTTTGAGATTTTTCTGTTTTCTTTAGATAGGCCTATACTGCTCTGATCTTCCTTCACAGGACTACTTTCATAAATTCATAAATATGAATTTACTTGAAATTGTATAAAACTTACCATAACTAAGCCAATGTGTAATTTCAGGCAACATTTATTATGTTGCAGTCTCTGTCCCTCATTTCATTATTCCTAACAATAATGCTTATTGAAATCACCATATATCTGTTTTAAAAAAATAAAATTTTGGGACTTTCAAAATCATATGTGCTCAGTTTAGCATTTAAAAATATTTAAAAATCATTTAAAATATATATTAAAGAAAGTATTTTAAAAACATTAGCTTACCCATGAAGGAGAGCAGAATTTCCCACCCCAAAATTTGCCTCTTTGAGATAAAAATTATTTTTAGAAGGCTATTTTAAAAAAGAGCAGCAGACATAGGAGAAAATCTGAAAAACGAGTAGAAGTTACCTTTTATAAGAGAAACTTGCATTTATAAGGGAAATTTCCATTTGTAAGGACGTCTTCCAGCTAGGGGAAGATTACTTAGTTTCTGGAAAATCTCATCAATGGAGAAGCCACCTAAACCTGCACAACAGCCTCAACCTTGTTGAAGGTGCTGTTCCTGGTACCCTCCCAAAACCGGCTCTCCACCCCCAATGTCTCTCTTTGCCCTTAGCTGGAGATGTTATTTTCTGCGGTGGCTTGAACCATTTCAGGGAGCTACTCAGTGTTCTCATGAATACAGGATTTATACATGCTATTAAATTTCCATTTGTTTTTCTTCTGATAATCTATTATTTTGTTTTACTTAACAGTGGTCTCAGCCAAGAACCTATAAGAATAGAGGATAATTAGTTTTCCTCTTCCACACTCATAACCCCATTTAGAAACAGAGCACTCGTGATTTTTATTTGATTTGTGACTTTAGGTTTAGAAATCATCCCCTGCTCACACACATATGCACTTCATAGACCTATATTTTTTCCTGAATAATCAGCAACCACTGAGGCAGCAGAAGGTAACAGCCCAGACCTGGCTAAGAGTCACAAGGTCTGGACCTCTGGCAGTCTAAAGATACCTAAGTTTTGTTTCAACTCCTGAGCCCTAATGAAACCAGAAAAGACACCAGCGTTCCGGCTGCCTGTCTCTACCACACCCAGTAAGCAATGATGGCAATTGAATCTTTACGGGTGCTTTATTCACAAGGCCAGCAATCTGAGATGATGGCAGGTTCATACCCTAACAGACCATCTTACATTTTCTTTCCAAGCCAGAGTTTTTATAA
The DNA here is from genome assembly GCA_004027735.1 of Carollia perspicillata. NCBI lineage: Eukaryota > Metazoa > Chordata > Mammalia > Chiroptera > Phyllostomidae > Carollia > Carollia perspicillata. Next base: position 5,122 of record PVKM010045227.1, read on the forward strand.
CAGAGAACAAAGTGTGGTGAGGGGTTTTGAAATTCAGAGAAAATTAGATTAAAAAAACTGCAGCATTCTCACCCTAGGCAGTTAGGTATTCCCAGGGGTGGGTGGCTGTCTGTCTCTTCCTTGAACACGAAGGCCTCCACCTGACCCCAGGTGGTAATCTTTAGCAGTGCCCCAGGAGGTCAGCAGTTTTCCCGGGAGCCATAATGGGCCTTATCTGTAAGATCTGAAACAAAAGCTTTAACATATACATTACTTACTAGGCTTATAACTTTTTACCTTAAACTAAAATTTTCCAACTTTTATGTCCCCTGTCACTAACATGGAACAACCTCCTGGTTACTTGTCTATGAAACCAGACAGCAGACTTCAGAGCTGCCCACTCAGCTCCTCACACAACTCCAAACCCCTAACCCATGGTGTTTTGTGATTTTGTTCCACTTAATCTGTAACCTACATGCCATCAGTCAGGTCTTTAAGTCTGCAGACTTGCCGGCACTCTGTCCTGTCCTGGCCAATCTATAACAAACTGCTTCCTTCCTACACTGTAAACTCCTGCTTGTGCATTTCTTTTGCCCAGTGTGCATAAGCAGTCAGACTCAAATACTGAGGTTCAGTAACAAATTCCTAACAATAACCACTATTTATATTTTGATGCATTTCCTTCTGATATTTTTTATTTTTCTACTTCATCATAACTAAGGCTTTCTATATAATTTTATATATTGGCTTTTTATCTGACATTATGCTTAATTATCTTCATGCCCTTTGCAAGGGATGGTAGCAATTTACATTTCCACCAAAAGCAAATGAGAGAAATCTTATCACACACTTAAATTTGTAGAATACAATGACATTTTTACTTTTTGCTAACTTTGTAGAAATATGAGAAATATATCATTTCTACTTTTTTCATTTCTTAGAAAATATTTATCACTCTACTTTAGCTTTAAAAGATTTAGTGTTACAAAACAGGGCCAAGCGGGGTACAATATACTTTTACCGAAAGGACCCCACCACCAGGTTTGCATTGTCCGCCGCCAGAGGAAAAACATCTCTTAATGCCAGAGATTTGTGAAAAGGAAAGGAAATATTTATTTAAAGCTATACAGACATCAAGTAGTGACCTGATGTCTTCATTAAAATATTAAAGTCTTTTAAGATACCCACAGATGCACACAGTACTTCCTTCTCCCCCTGCCCTACTCTGGGGTACCGTATCTCAGGAAAAGTTGCAGTCCATGATTCAGGTTTCCAGCACCATCAGCTGTGTCATTGTCAAGATCTCCAGTTAATCCAAAGCCATGTGTCACCTTCTCACAGCCCACCAACAAAAGTCTTTGTACCCCTTTTCTTCCAGGCAAAGTCTCTCCTACTTCTTAAGCCATGTGGACAAAGAGTACACCCCAAAGCTGTGGGGTCCTCACTCTCACCAAAACCACAGGGTCCCCCCATCAAAGCTGTGGGAGTCCCCACTCTGGCCAAAGCTGTGTGGTCCTCCCTAGCATGGCTGCCGCATCTGGATTTAAATCCCCACACCAATCTTCCTCTGCAGCCCCATTTCTGACTCCTCCCACAATTGGCTACATTTGCCAGCACTACTATGCTTTTCAGCTTTTCTATGCTGCCATGGTGAGTCTGGGCAGGCATGGTCCATGGTGTGGAGTCAATCATCTCTAAGCTCAAACGCAGGCACTGTAACCAGAGGGAGTTGCCTTCCAGTTCTGTCTTGGGTGGAAGTCACTTCCATCCCCCTGGCTCAAAGCAGGGCCACAGCTATTTAACATATCTATGCAACCAGTGAAAGGCTATAGATATGTTAAATGACCATGCCAGAGGTTAGCTGCAAAGCTGTTGCTGTACAAAACAGCTCTGTGTGTTCCTGCTCCATGTGTCCCTTCCCCCAACTCACACCTGTCAGGGGGAGGGGGAAAGGGGTGAGGATATCCTATATATCTTTCTAATATTTCCTGGACACCTTGAGTTCTGGACCCCATTCCAAATCCCCATTTGGGGTCCCCCTCTTGGCTGCATCCTGTTTCATTAATGGTTTTCTAAACCACTGACAAAAGGCTCAGAGATTCTAACTTTTTAAAATAATAATAATAATTTGTTTCATTTCTTTCCAGTGGAAGACTGCTTGATTATTTTGATGCTGCAAACAGTATAAATGGAAGTGGATATAATTCTAGGAGTAAACTGCTAATGATCAATCTTTCTATTATTTCCATTATCCCCCTTTTTAAAGAAAGTTTCCCAACATTCTAGTTGAATATATAGGGTTGCTTCTTGTGATACATGTCTTGATAACCAGCGGAGCATAATGAAAGAAGATGGCAGCTGTGTCAAGCTGGCCCGTGAATTTACAACGTGCTCATTACTACCCAAAGGGAGGGCTGTGCAGCAGATCAAGGGATCTAAATTCGCCACTTAGAAATCTCAGAATGTAAAGAATGCCCCTACTTAGAGCATTCAAACCTTGTTTCATAGGCTAAGATCCTGCCTCTTTAGTTTCATCCAGCTTAAGTACTGTAGCATTTGGAAATAAGCAAAACCCAAAAACAGAATAAAAATGAATGATAATAGATTATCGGTTTTGTTTTAACTAGCAGATGAAAGTACTGGAAAACACTAAGTTTCAAAGAGGGAAAAACTCATAATAGCTTGAATGGTTATGCATTGCTTAGCAATAATAAAATGCAATCAACAACATATTCTTAAAATGTAGAGGACTATAAGAAAGAAGATGAAGAAAAAGAGGAGGAGGAAGAGTAAGAGGAAGAAGAAATAATTACTGTATTGAGACCCTCCCAATGCAGTAAATTAATTAAGAAAATACAAAGGAAATAAGTACTGGATTGTTTTTGACATATTTAAATGGTAAATTTTGTGCTCTATATTTCAAATATCCTGAGAAATAGAAGGAATACTCAAGGAATACTAAAGTGGTTACAGGAAACTTATATAGGGTAACAAAACAATTCCTTACTCTCAAAAGTCAGTGAAAATAATGGGGCACATAAAAATTTTTAATAATTTCAAAGTAAATAAAAAGCATAATTTACTTGCAAAATAGTAGAATATTTTGCTTACTGTTAGGCCTTAGCTGATCAGATAAATTGGTATTAACATAGTTTTAATTCCCAAATCAACTTTACCCTAACTTTGCATTGCTCATTTCATTCTGTTTTTAAAAAGTGAGAAGAAAAAAATTCTGAGATAGTCTAAATTCAATTACAGTGGACAGAAGAATGAGAGGGAAAGAGCCGGTTAAAAGCTGGGCACCAGCTGACAAAAGACGATTCACATTCCTGAATGCCACTGGAACTTTGAGTCAATATCCAGGGGTGTCTACACCTCATCCTGCGTATGCATGAAATTTCAGGACTGTTGCTTCTAATCAAACTAGTAAATAGTTCTTTCTGCCTTACAGACTGTGCTCCTAGCATAAAACTGCCCCTGCCTCACCTTATCCCACTCCCTTATCTGTAGCCAGTATAAATTCTTTCAAAACCGCTTACTACATCTTTCTTTCCCGAAACATAATATATAAAAGCAGTCATCCATCAATTTCAGGACAGCGGGCGCGATGCCTTTCCCACCAGCACTGCTTCCGGTGGTGCAGACTTCATGCCCCAGGACCTGGCCCTTCAGAGATCAGCAAACCGTTTCTTTTAAAATGGCTTTCAGTGGTGGAAGACAGATTATTTGTTTAACAAAAGTATATTGTGAAAATATACATGTATCAGTCACATAATTTACTACAGAAACATGTGTCTATGTTCTTAAAGTATTTAGAAATACACTACTGCATAGGATAAGAGTATGAATATGGAAAGGTCACTAAAATATTAATTTTTACAATTCATTAGTGTTAAATGTGTAGACATAATAATAGAAAATGCATCCTTGAGTGACATCGCATTAAATATTTGCTGACAATAATTTACTCTAAAACTGTGTAACAAAGTTTTTAATCCATAGCTATTATCTGTCCTCTAGTCATCTCTGCTCTCTGATGACTAACATACATTCACCAGTTTTGATGTTATCTTATTTTTTATGAACTTAGAATGTTTTATTGAGGGAGACAGCAGAGCAACTACAAAAGAATAAAATAATCTATAAAAATTACACAATGCTCAGTGGATTTCAGGTAAGAATATCAATCCTCAGGAAATCTGTTTAGCGCTATATTTTTCTCTACTTTTGGTTTAGGTTAATCTTAATCATTTCCTGATTTCTAAATTCATCATTCTAGAAATAGCCTTTATTGAAGAGTAAATAATATTTTACAAATGAGACCAACACAAACAAAATTGAATGAAAAATCTAAAGATATTTGGAAACCTTCAGTAGGAGCCCATATTTCTAGCACAACAACATTCATAAAAAGACTTATGGGTTCTTTCTTCCCCTTCTTCTCCCATATCTCCTAATTCTCAGCTTTTCATTCCTACAGTGGCTACTGAGAAGCAAGGAGCAAAGACGTTTCTCTTTCTTCTGAGTCTCCCTGCTCACATCTATTGCCCCTGAGGAAAGGACACTGAAGCGTCCAAAGATGAATTCTCACTTTACTTAAAGCCAACTTTTCAGTCCGTTGTCTCTAAATGCATTATTTAAGCCATATTTCATTGCATGCCTCTGTTATCTCCTATAAACCAGTAGAAACAGAATCTTAAAGTTGTAAATAAAAAATTACTTTCTACTCTTTTTGCTTAATATTAGCTTTTTCTAGATGAACATGTGGGTAGACAAGTTGAAAATATACATAAGATCATGGTTTATATTTATATTTTCATAACCCTCTGATTTATGTTCCATATTTTAAAGTTCACAGGGTGAAGTAGGTGGCATTTCAGTAAGTCTGCCCCAGACAGACCATGGCATCTTAATTTCCATGCTCCTCACAACTGGCTGGAGAGAAGGCTGCTGGCCAGTTCCTGAAAAGGGTGCAAACTTTCCTTTACTATATGCCAAACAAGTCGCCTGCTTTTCATGTTCAAGAACAGTCATTTAATGAGGGCAACACTGGTGTTATTTTGTAGAATCTGATAGTGTCTTATTTCAGAGTGAAAATTTGGGAACTCTCTTGGAGATCACCGACTAGATTAAAGGCAAGAGTCTACCACTTTAGTTCAAAAATCTCTTTCTTCTGGGTACCAACTACACACACACACACACACACACACATATATATAAGTTTATATATATATATAAATTCTGGTATTTGGTGGGAGTTAGATTTATTTAAACTAAAAAGTATTGATTTTATATTTCTCAGAAGGTTGGTTTAGGTAACAAAAAAGGGGAGAAGTACAAAATGACAGCATGAAAGAGTCACTTTGGAAATTTCCATCAAGCAAGATGTATGGTTGGGTCATATCAAATTGCCAATATTCAACTGTTTTTAACCAATAAAAACAACATTTTTATATTACTCAACTTAAAATATTAGTAGATGTTACTCTTAAAGAGAAGATTATTAATGCCAGTTACAGAAGCAGGAACGATTATATAATAGCAATATTATGTATTGCATCATGATCACTAGCAATTATTAATAATTATTGTATATTTAGAACTTCATAAAGTTAAAAGAACAGTTCTCATTAAAAAGCACAAGTGTCACTAATTATTCAAAGTTTAAATGTCACCAAAACATTGATTATTGATACAGATCATGTATCATAGAAACGCACACTTGAAAACCTATATGATCTTTTTGACCAATGTCACCTCAACAAATGTAATTTTTAAAAATGGAAAGGAAAAGAAACTGTCTCTTTACTAGTTCCCAGAGCCCTGTTTCTGGCCCATGCACACCAGCTTTGTTTCCTCAAGTACTGTATTTTCTCCTGCACCTGACCTTCTATTGCTCTTATCACTGTATTACAAATGCACAGATCATTGTAAGTCCACTGAGGGCATGTCTAGCCAGCCTAACACTTCCTCCAGGGGCAATATGGGCTTAATTATTTTTTAAGAAGTGATAAATTGATAGACATTGGAAAATAATTTTGTTGTTCTGGATTATTTTTATTTTATTATTATGAAGAGAATTCACTCAGTTTAGAATAAAAGGAATTCAGTTGACAGAATGCAATCTAGGTTTCAGCTAATACCATTAAGTTATAATATGAGTCAGTGTATCATTCAAGATTAAGTGAAATATGGCAAATAAACTGAAAAAACCTTAGTGGGACAAAAATGAAACCCCACACTCTTTTAGTGGCTAGGAGACACATTCTTTACTGATGCCATTTCAGAACAACCCTCACTTTGTTTAGACCCTCAAACTCAGGTTTTTTGCACTAAGGCAATGGTGCTAGGTCTCTGGAAATGTGGAGAACTTACACATTACAAAGGAATAAGCCAAATTTCTTACTGCTTTATTTCTATAGCATATTTCTGTTTTAAAAGATCTTTTCTGTAGATTCAAGAAGATGACGGTGAGGTAGGTGAGAGCAGAGCCCAGTTTCTCCCTGTGCCCACCTGAAACACCTAGCTATCTTCTGAGGAACAGAGTGAACAGCCAACAGAATCCCAGCTTCTATGAAGTTTGGAGGCCAAAAGTTATAGAGCACATTGAAAAACAGACAGTGAGGAGATTGCGCTGGGATGGTAAGGTCCCTCGGATCTGTGCAGGGACCGAGGCTGCTGGAGGCTGCTGCAGCCTCCGGCCAGGTGTCCACCGAAGGATACCGGTAGGAGAGTTAGAGCACCAGCTCCTACCCCTGCCAGAGCAGGGAAGGCAGCCTGGCACCTGGAGGGACCTGGATGCTGGAAGTCACTGGGGGAATAGAGATGAAGTGGGAGACACACAAGAGGCAGTG
>PVKM010045228.1:0-12030 GCA_004027735.1 Carollia perspicillata
AGAAGTATTTGTTGGGAAGTTGAAAGAGGGAAGAAGAATGTTCTTACTGTCAAATGATATGTGGCATTGCTGACTTCTTTCAAAATCAAATATACCCCTAACCTTTGCATGTCCTTCATGTTCTGCAATTTTTAGAATGTTCTTAATAAATTGTCATTTCATCTCCTGCCCTCAGCAATTGTGTGAAAGAAATAGACAACAGTATCCACTTGAGAGATTAGTTATTTCTTTTGGAAATAAAATTTTGTTAAATAATTAAATCTGGAGAGTTGAATTAAATTTCTAGGTAACCTTAACTCTGATTCCAAGTCCCTTCTAATATTCTCAGGAAAACTGTTTAATGCCAGAGTCATGAATGCAGGCATCACATTCTGATTAGACTTGTCAGCCTCTTCCCTCTCCTCCACCTCCACTTTCAGAGTTTGTTTTCTGGGTGAACTACCACAGACTTTAAGTAAGTGGTTGAAAAAGTCAATTTATCTTCTAGAAGAATACCAGGCACTGAATCACAGTGATGTGCCTATTAAACATCTATTTCAGGGATGATTAGTTTAGTAGGTTATGTTTGGGTTTCTCAGGCTGTAGATTATGAGGCTTTCACATAATGTGAAGACATCATTTGTCAACTTTGGTCCAGGATGGTGTGGGTGTCAAGGATGACTCCCAGGCATGAGCTCTGGATGGATGATGAGGCTGTTTATTGAGATTGGAAGAGGAACAGATTTTGGGGTGGGAGGGTGGCAATCATGAGTTTAATTTTGTACATTCTGAGACTGAGATGCCAGGCCAGCAACTGAGTTGAGATGTCTGGTAGCATCTGGAGCCTGGAAGAAGTCTTGGATGGAGTTAAAGATATGAGTCACATCTACACATAGACACACATGGTATAATGTTAGGGTGTGGTTGGTCGGGAGAGAGAGGACTTCACTCCACCCCCACCACCTCAGTCTTCTAGCTCACAAATGTGTCATTCTGAAAAATGTTTGGATGCAGTAGATTAGAATCCACTAACTGCCAACTTTCACAGTTCTGCTGAGTATAAGATCTGAGTTCTATTTGAACACTTTGGGATTTCTCATATAGGTTTTCTCAGATCATATTGTACAAAACTGAATTCTATTGCTGCAAGTAAGATTATGCATCTGGAGTTAAGCCACGGTAAATCTATTAGATTCTAATGGGAAAAAAAACCCTGATTTCAGCATAACTCTTAAACTTCACTACAAAATTCTCAAAATAAACAGAATTCACACATTCATGAAAAACATGTCACTTAACTCTTCTTTGTGAGGGGCTGTGAAGATAGCTAAATACAATAATAATATGAGGCCTGACCACATAAAAATTTTATGGATCACTGACATCATCAGAATTGTGATATATCATAAACAGAGAAAACACTTTTTTGTTCACCTCTTACATATTCATTCTCCACTGCTAGCAAGTGACTGGACTTCATAATTTACTAACGATTATTTACTGGGAAAAGGTACATCATTTTGTATTAGTGACATATCTTTTGTTTGTTAACATGGGTAATAAAGACTCAGTCCGGGAAGGAAAACCAGAAAGCACCTCCTGGGGTCCTGCGGTGACAACACTTTGCAGTGTGTACTATGTCTGTTCAGTCTACTGTCCTCTCTGGGAAGGAGGCAGCAGTGCAGGGGCTGCTCCATTACTTCTGTGGAGCCCTTTGCCATTTCTTCAGTGGCATTATTGTTGTCACCAAACTACAAAGCAGCAAAGTACAGGGGAAGCCCACTGGACAGTTTAAGACTAAAAAGAGCCACAATTACGCTCAGCACTTACATCTCATTCCCTACAATTACCAACCACGAGAAGGTCATTTTATTGCACACTCCCCCCAGGGAATCTTTTGGATTGAAATAAGCATCTATTTAGGTTGGGTTTGTGGGTTATAGTTAGCCTCTCTGTGACAGTAATTAAGGTGATTGATTGCGGGGGTCAGAATTGCTTCTGAAAATAATAGAGTGAAGACGACATCATGTCCTAGTTATTGGATGTTTTAATTAATAATCCAAACAAGAAGAATCAAAGTAAAAGGAAAGTAAGATTATTAAATAAAGTATATAATAATGCTTTGTCTTTTGTGCTGTCAGTGCCCTTCAAACTGGGAGATTGGCCCAGAAGCATGTCATATATGTGTCAGGGCCCCTGACTTCAATCTGTGTTTCAGGTAATGTGCAGCACTGTTTGTATTCCAAGAGTGAGAAGATGCTGGGATCCAGGGATCTGGGGGCCAGAGTCATCATTCAGTCCTTCCCTAAGGAGCCCAGCTGGGTGCAGTTGAAGGGAGTGCAGTTCCGGGACTTGGGTCAAGCCTTCCATAAGCATCTAAGATCGCTGACTCTGGTGGGAGCTATGAGAGGTAAGGGGTCCAGGCCTATGACTTCTAACTTTTCTTTCTTCTCCATATTCAACGCATTACATGCCAAGGGTCATGATAAGGGATGTGTAGGGCGTGGAGGGGTCAGAGATGGATAATTGTTCTCTAGATCTTTTAGTATGCTTAAAAAAATCTCTCGAGGAGCTTATTAAAATTCAGAGTTATGGACTCTGCCAAGACAATTCTGGTCTAAGGTGGGCCCAGGGATCTGAATTTTTGATAAGCAAGTCTTATGATTTTGGAACAAGTGGTCCAAGTAATACATTTTGAGAAACATCACTGCACATACAACAGATGTGGAGTGAGCCACACAGTCCATGTTGTAATCCTACAACTACAGGCACATTGACATTGAATGGTACAAACAACCAATGCTGTGGCAGTCCAGCACAGCAAAGGGCAATTCTCTGTGAAGTTGTTCTGACTCAGAGGAATCCTCTGCCTAGAAAAATGGGAAGAATGGGCTGAGAACCAGGCACTGTTCCTGGGAATGCAGAGCAGGCAGAGTGTGCTGATCTTGGCCAGAGCTGAGGAGATAGAAAGGGAGCAGGAAACATCAAATGAAGGTGGGAATCACTAGGTGAAAAACAAGATTAGAATCAGAAAAGAAGATTCTGATCATGTGTACTGATAAAGGCTCCAAAACCAAAGTTGAAGGGTTGGTCATAGGAGGACCCAATGCCAGGAGTTGACACACAGAGTCAGAATTGGGGTCCAGGTACTAAATAAGAGGACAGAAGTGTCATTTCTGAGTTATCCTCCCAGTCCGTCAGCACCTCCAATATTCACACACTCGCACTTTGCCTTCCTTGGAAAGGGAGGTACTCTGGGGATGGCGCCTGACAAAGGACCTCAGGATGTACTCAGTGGCTCAGGTGGGCCTAGAGAAATGCTAAAATTTCAACAGACAATGATGGAGTAATTTTTGAGGTCATTGAAGGCAGAATCCTGGCTAGCCAACTGCAGCAGCATTTTTTTTCTCATTTCAAATCAACTATATGCCGAGAATGTCTATTTATTCTAATGTTCCATTACCTCCTCCATCTTATTCATTTATTTTTCACATTCACTTAGCAATATGGTTCCTAACATGGCTTTCTCTAGTGCACGAGAATGAGGAGTACCTTTGTACCCATCTCTCTTTTTTTGTTCATTTGTTTGTTAGTTTTGGCCTCCTGGTGCTCATAGTGACACAGAATATTTGATGAGGGGGCCAGCTCCAATAAAATGAGGATAGCGGTCACCTATGAGTTACCAATTGAACATAATGAAAACCCTCCCTTGCTCAAAAATTTACTTAATCTACCTTCTCTAACTTCTGCTTCAGAGTAGCTGCCACATGAATCCATTTCTATAGACTAGGTTTTATTTGAAAATGGGTTCAGTGATTTAAAAAAAGTTTGAAAACCACTAAGTTAATACATTATCCCCTGTAGGTCTCTGTTAAAATGCAAATGTGTTTCCTAGGAGGGGAACAACATATTAACCCAGAAGTTATGAACTTCTGGCATGCTCACCAAAGGCCTTTTATTGTTTTATGCCTTCAAGGACCCCATGATCCAGTAGCCAATTGCCCCCAACCACTAGAGTTAGAAGGTGCTGGAATCTTTGATGCCCCTTACTTTTAAATATTTACCAGTCCCTGGATTTAACCCATAATAGCTCTATAAACACGTTAGTACTTATTGGTTGTTTGCAATGTAGTGACACTGTGGCGATCTGAAGTCAGGAAAAGTCTGCAGCAGGTACAGTTTCCTACATAAGGGCATACGGATGGGCTAACTTGCTGGTGAGCCACGTGAGAGCATCGGGGAGCAGGGGAGCTGAGCTCCAAGGGGCGGGGAGGTCATCCACCTAGGGAGACATTTCAGTTGAGAATTTTGTGGAGAGTCCCAATTTAAAAGTCAGATTATTCCATAAATCAAAGTAACTTCTCCAATATTCAAAACATTTGACATCAATAAAATATCCCTCACTACCTGGAAATGAGACAAAACTTCTTTTCTGGGGCTTGTAATTTAATTATTCAAATGACATTTTTCTTCTTATTTTGATGTGACTTTCCTCCATCAGACTGAAGATACGCAAGTGCAGAATTTACTTAGTTTAATCATCTGTGTATCTCCAGCACAATGCATGATTCCTGATATATACAATATTTATTCATTGTTGAGCCCATCCACATTAGTTGAGTTGGAGGTTATAAAATATGCCCATGGAGCTAGTGTGATGGTTTTTCTAAATGCCAGTTCCCTTACCATAGGGTGGGGTGCTTCCCTTTCAGCTTCATAAACCCACCACAGGCAAATGGGACAGTCGTGAGCCTCAGGTCAACCTCCAGCTTCGCTGATGTGGAATTATAATCTTGTACTCTGGAAAATTATATAATGTTATTTACCAATGTTACCCATATGAATTTAATTCTTTTTAAAAAAGATTCTCTGGTAATCTTAGGTCAAAAAGTTAATGTTATTGCCTAGCAAGTATTGCCCAGTTTAAGAAATAATGACTACGTCTCCTCATGCCAGATGCAGTTTTCAGAGACCAGGATTGGTCCATAAACAGTGCTCTTTCACATTGCCCTTAACTTCTCTCCAGCTGCTGTCTACCACACCGTGATGAGACTTAACAGACAGCTGACGGCTGATTGGGAATCCCGACAACCATGCAGTCTTTTGTGGTTTGGCCATGCTGCCTCTGTCTCAGATGGTTTTCTTCAACATTTGACCCTTGGAGTCTACTTTGCTTGTCTTTGGTACCGTTGAGGCGAGTTGGTCCAAGTTGCCCATTTTTAAAATTTGATGTCTGATTCCAAATCCTCATTTTCTGAGTTTCATCACTATGTGGGAGAATGTTCTTAGTTATATGATAGCTTGCTTTGGAATGATCTCCAAAGAGGTCAAGATCTGAGGAGCCCTCAAGATGCCCTTCTAATTCTTACCTTACCCTTTGCTATGCAGATTCCTACATGCAGGGCTGCACCGTGCGGGACTCCTTCAGTAGAGGCCTCAGCATGTCCAGGACCGCGGGCCTGAAGGTGGACAGTAATGTGTTTTACAACATTTTAGGCCACGCGCTACTGGTGGGTAAGTGAAACCGGCTTGTTTAATTTGGGTATTCTTGAGTAAGACACACAGTTTTTCAGAAAGAATTATCCCAGAATTTGAATTTCCAATTTATAAAAGCTTTAGCTTTTGCTCATTAGAAGTAAGCTGTAGTTAAAAGTTCTAAATTTAAATTTAGTTATCAGTGATTGGCTAACTATGCTTTACCAGTAGAAAAGTGATCATTTAAAGCTGACATTTTAGCTCAGGTTAATGAATATGCAATGGGCAGTTTTAAAGTTTACTGTCAGCAATTTTCATAGTGATTCGAAGTCCCATAAGTAGGAATGTCAAATGTGGACGCTGGACAAGGAGTTAAAAATCTTGAATTCTGTTTTTAGCTGCTCCTGTGGTTTGCTGAAGAAGCTTATGTTTCAGAATCTTGTGATTGGTCACTTGTATCCACTCATTTTTTCCTCAAGTTCATTCCCATTGCAGAACCCAGAATTATCCTTAAAAAATCTCAAATTGCATTATATACCGTCTCTTCGTAAGACCTTTTAGGAGTTTCTTATTCCTTAGAATACAATCCAAAATCTTTACCCTAGCTGAAAAGACTCCCTCCCTGGTTTTGCCTCTGTTAACCTTTGTAAACTAGTCTTGCTCTTTTTCTCTCTCTCCCCACTGTAGCTACACTGACCTCTTTTATTTAAATTTTTTCAAAAGAACACACTTTCTGCTGCCTCAGGGCCTTAGCACAGGCTTTGCCCCCTGCAAGATTGTGTTTAAGCTCTTTTAGCTCCAATCATTATGTCCTGATTAAAGATTATATATCCTGTTTCAGGTAATCAGATTAATGTCTCTTTGTACCATTAGATGTCACATGAACATTGTGTCCTTAGCATTTAGCACATTAACCAGTAGGTGTACACTGTAGGTGTATTTGTTGAAAGCAATGGATTAATTAATGAACAAAGGATCTTTGGCTGTATCAAAATAAAAAAGCAAATCAGAGGTTTTCAATGAAAGTAAGATTATAACTGTATTTGTTCAATAGTGTTTTATATTTAAATTAACTCTGTCTTATTTTTAGTGGGAAAATGTACATGTTTCATTTAAGAACAATCTGTTAAAGATAAAAGCTCTAGAAGGTCTAATCCTGAGAGGGAAACGGTTTAGTGGGAAAATACGGGTCATATAAACTTGCTTTAAAACATATCCCAGCTCTAAAAGGCAAAGAGCTTTGGACAAAAAAAAAGTGATCAGATGCAGGAAAATCTTTTGACTGAAAGAGGACAGCTACGGGTCGGTCAGTCAGACCACCAGATGGAAGGTTCATTTTCTTTATTCTCACTTTTATTCATGTGAGGGAAGTTTGCTGAACCCCCTGGGGCAGAAATTCAGAAAGGAACCCTAACAATATTATCTTAGGAGAAAACAGTTACTGCATATGGAACAGACATTAACTAGGGGAGGAAAAAGACCTGCAGGAGGAGTTTAGCCTTTAGGGCTTGGATGTTGTGAACTCCTTGCTCTTGACATCTATTGTAGTGTAGAGGAAGGAATTAGAATATTTGTTTAGTGCCTTATAGAAGAAGTACTCAATTCACGCAAAATAAATTTGTAAATCCAGACTCACGAAATGACATGGGAAGCCCAGACACCTAAGCCCTAGAAAAGAGGGCGTCTGGGAAGCGGGGCATTCGTGGGGCTGCTCTCTATTGATGTTGTCTAAGTGGCTAACCTCTTTCTCTCTGCAGTGTGGCCCATGCTTTTATTTTCTTCTGCTCCAAGCCTTTGTGGTTTGGGTGTGAGGGTCCCAGGTACTCTCCAGCCTGTTCCTCCAGGACATTCCAGGTCTTCCAGGGGAAGAGAGAGGCATGTAGACAGCTGGTGGCCCATTTGAATAGCTGGGAATGGGTCTGGAGCTGACACGGGGTGTGTGGCATTTAACTGTGGAGGCAGTCACTTAGACTTTTGCTAAGAAGTAAAATAGTCGACCTGTTTCTTTGTTCTTTAGACTTAAACTTTTGATCCATGATACTCTAGAACTAACAAGTCCATATAATCAGCATCTCTTTGCTTCATCGATAAAAAGCACAAAAACAAAATCAAGACCAGCCACATCCCAGAGAAAAAATGCTATTGCATGTCCCTTTCTTTCCTGGGTCGCTTGAAATGTGCTGAAGTAACATGATCCTTTCTTCTCAGGTACATACATGGAGACACGATATATCCCTGGGGAGGCTACTCCTGGAAGAAAAAATGGTAAATGTGTAAACTGGTTTTAAATATGTTACAATCCATTTAAGTCATCATATGATTTATAGACAGGCCTGATGGAAGAATGTTAGAGACCTTACATTTGTTGAATGTAATAAATGCTTTGTATACATATACATATATGTGCATTATGTGAATTATAATGGATGTTAGTAGAAATAAGAATATTGAATTGCATAAATTTTAATTATGTTTGTGAATCTCTTGGCTTTCATTTCTTTTCTTAAACTAGGTGGGTCGGAACAAGGAAACATAATAAGAAACAATGTGATCATTGGTGTTTCTGGCGCCGAGGGCCTCTCCAGTCCTGAAGTGCTGACACCGTCTGGAGTCTATGTCCAGGACCCCTCCAACGTCATAGAGGCAAGTCTTCTCCAGGAAGGTCAGACCTTAGAGGGCGTACAGTTCACTCCAGAGTTATCTGGAGTGGCAGCATCCGTGGTGTGGTGCGAAATGTTTACTTGCTGCGCACTGGTGTTGAGAAACTGTGATTTTGTGTTCCAGAAGTGCTTTAGGATAAATGTAATCATCCCTCAGAAATCCCGTGAACGCTCTTTGAAGCAATATCCATATGGAGCAAGCGTAGGAGATGCTGATTCTTTTCTGCTCACTTAAATTAATACAAGCTAAAATATTTTCCTGAACTATCCACTGTGGTGCCAATTTTTGTCTCAATTCCAATATTAATTGCCTATTAAATCTTTAATACTTACTATATTAATGTGGTCATATTGTTGCCCTTCAGGTATGTTCAAAACTGAGGGTCAATAAAATTAGGGGGTGTATGAGTTATGCCAGATTCCAGAATGAATGAAGTATATTCTAATGGTCTTGATTTTTTATTATTATTTAGTATACCTCTATGTTACTTTTGCTTGGTAAATTTCTCTCTAAACACTTTAAGAAATTAATTTTTCTGGTACAGTTTAACCATAGGTCTGTGAATGAGGACTCACATCAGAGTTGTGGGAAGGCCATTCAGTGTCCCCTTTGTGGTGATTTTACCCCATGGACGTGCCCCCCTGCAGGACACTCCTCTGAGCATCTGCTGTACCATCACAGTTATGCCAGGCTTCTGCAGAACTGAGGGAATGAACATCTCTGTCTCTCTCTGATCCTCTGTTTCTAATTACTTCTAGCTGAATCACCCCTAACAAAAGTCATGGTTATCTCCACAGCCCTCCTCCAGACTCTTAATTACATTTTCCCTAAGTGCTTATACACCATTCTGGGTGCCTAACGGGCGCAGCCAACATGCCAGTGAGAAAGGAGGCAGGACCGACTGCATGAGTTGAAGGACACCAAACTAGACACAGAACAATGAGAGTGGCATTGACTTTTGGTAACTATAGGGCTGGTTACGCAGCTATGCCAGTGAGCTTTGGGGCCTAAAGGACTATGTTTCTGGACACTGTTTTGGGTAACAGAACCTTGACCACATTGAACTATCTAGAGGTAAATAGACCCTCAGTGTTACCTAGCTCGTCTTCCTGCATGAGGCTAGAATGTACCCCAATCCCGTATTGCATGTCCAGGGTGCTGTCTGTTTGATTTTGCTTCATTGACTAGCATGTGGTCTCCTGGGCAGCTGTCTTGGCCACTAGTCAACTACAAGAATAACCAAGCTGGCTATAGGTCTGCAGGTGCAGAGCAGCGGAGGGCCAACTCAAAAGCAGATGGGTCACCGGGCCTGTGCTGCCAGACCTGCGAAACGGTGCCCGGTCGGCAGTCGGAAAACTGAGTTCAAAACAAGCTGTTTGTTCCCCATTAGATGACTTCCATTTTCATTTCTTTATTTTCTTCCTCTTATGTCCACTTTAAAAAACTTTAGAAAAGTGTTAATGCACATGTTTTGAGAAGGAAGCTTTCATTTAAGCCAGTAGTGTAGATTCATTAAGTACAGACATTAGGTGTATTACTGACATTTTCTTCAATGACCTTAAAATTCTGTAGTTCTCTTTCTATTAGTTATTGGCTTTTAGACCCCAACACAAAGTCTGAAACACAGTAGTTTCAAAATCATTGAATATAGTGAATGAATTAATGAATGAATGTAGATATGATTACCTAACCAAAGAATAAGGGGAGAAAAAAGAGAAAAGCAAGGAATAGATTCCAAGATCCCACAATCATTTTGATGTCTGAAAAAAAGATGTTTAATCTGTGGCAGCATTTAAATCCTGTGGGACTTACCTCTCAGTGTTAAATTTTGTGGAGTTTAGTTCAAATTATCAGCTGCACCACTGGCATTCTGATACGCTGCCTCTTGTGTATTCTATCATCTGGGATGTGCTGTTTCCAAGGACATAGCTGATAGTGGCCATACATGGCAACACCTAAAAATTATGAACTTCTGTTGACCCTTAGGGCTGAAGGTCATTGCAGCCATTGAGCAAACAGTAAGTTAGTGTTTTTAAGTGTGTCCTGTATGGACAATGCAGAGAGTACTTTGAAAATATATTTTAGAAATACACTTTTATTCCAAAGGTATAATAAGGAGGTGGTAATAACAAGGATATGTGGGGCATGTGTGTGCGTGTGTGTAATTTGCAGAACAGAAGGAGATGTGGTAGAAAAATACTACTTTTTCTAAGGTTGTTCTGATATTCAACAGAGAGGCACTCCTTGTTCTGAGGAACTGTTTTACAGGTGGTGACTTTTATATTCATCTATGTGAGGGGTTTAGAAGCAAACTTAAGGGAATGTGGTCAAGTCTTGCATGTGCTCAGGGTTTTTTTCCCTGCCTTACTTTTCAGTTTTTTTACAGTCTGGCAAAATATTTTTTTAAAAGCCACTGTATTACTGTCATTAATTAGGGTTTTCTTTTTTAAACTTCCTATTCTGAGATAATTTTAGACTCAGAAAAAGGTGCAAGAATATAACACAGCATTCCTGTGTGACCTTCCCCCAGTTTCCCCCACTGATAACCTAACCATAGCCATCACCACAGAGCAATAGCAAAGTCAAGAAATTGACAACAGGTCATTCTTTAACTAAATCAATGCCCTTATTTAGATTTGAAGAAGATGACATAAACTTAATGCCTGGGCAACAAACCCCGGAAGCCTAAAGTGTCTCTCCCACATACATGAGTCTGACCTTGAACTCTCTGGCCTGGCAGCAGGCAGTGATGAAACAGAGTTGATCCTTAAGTCTCTGCAATGGTTTGTGTTGGATATTATTCCCAAGTTTCCCTGACTCAGAACCTAGGGCCAAACACATAGCCACAGTGCATGGAATTTACCTTGACTTCCAGTCAGTCATCTTTACAGCTAACTCACTATCAACCCTGTGTGGTAAAGGGTATTTCAAATGTGATATTCCTTTTTAGTTTTTATAGCCACAACCGATCTGCCTGCTTCCCTGCCCAGGCTTTAGTGAAAGTCAATCCAGGGAGAAGCAAAGCCTGAACTTCGTGTTTTCTTGCTGGTGAGGACTCAAGAGTGATATTCCTGAGTCTCCAGGGGACTTGTGCTATTCCTCTGTATAAACCTTAGAAAGGCCTGTGTTGTGCTTTCCAGAAACAGTTTGGCGGTGGCTCTACATGCATCACCTGTAGCTCTTAGAGCACCCCATTTCCAGCTGTCTTCCCCTGGCAACCCCAGCATCTGCATCTCTGACTCCTTGCGATTCCTTGTTATCTGCCCAGAAGCTCCATCTCTGCGGTACACGTAACCTGTGTCAGCCTCAGACTGCAGAGTCTTCGCCCTCAAACAGTGAGGGCCTGTTCCCTTCTAGAGCTCTGGAGTGCCCTGTGTTTATGGTGGCATTGGAGATTTCTTATGGCCAGACTCTTGTTTAGGATAGCCCATGGGAAAATCCCGAAGACGAATGCTTCGGAAACACCCATTTAATTTGAGGTGAATTTGTTCTGGTTTGTGAATCAATTTTGTAAGGAATTCTGTGTTTAAAGGCCCAATTTCAATTCTCTCACTCTCCCCACTCAATAGCTCATGTATATTTAAGAGCTGCCTGAAGGGTTAACTCACTTTTTTTTTCTAGTAACTATAGATGCACACCTCAAGGAGCTGGCTGACTTGAGCAGTTAATTTCTCTCTGGAATTTCTCTTGCTTGAATGTCCATAATACACTGACTTCCGCAAAAAATTGATTTCCACACAAAATTCCCTGCTTGCCTTAAACCCTTCCCCACAAGCCGCCGGCTGCCTGAATAAATATGTGATTTTCCTCATGAATCATTTGTAGCATACCCAATTGCGAGGGAGAGTGAAAGGGCTGAGAAGTAATGTGATCTGACTGTTCAAGTGCTTCTTTTACAAGAAAACTGCTCTTTAT
>PVKM010045229.1:0-12021 GCA_004027735.1 Carollia perspicillata
TGATTCCTAAGCTCCCCTGGCACTTCCAGTATTGGAAACCTGTGTCAGTCTCAGGGCAGACGGGAAGGGAAGGGGCAGGACAGAGCGGTGCCGCAGCTGGGAGCCAAGAGTGGCCCCTCTGTGACTCCCCAGAGCATCAGTTTTGTCAGGTGGCCAGGAAATGGCTTTGCTCTGCCAGGTCTGAGATGCCAGCTCTCAGGTACCACACGCTCCTGCCAGCCACCCTAGAAATGGAACAAAAGATCCGGAAACACAAAGAAGGTAGGGCCGTGGCCACAGGCCTCTGGGCTTGAGTGGCTGTCTGCCTGGTCACTCTTTCCTTGCTCAGCATTTACTCCCAACCAGCAGATGGTGAGTGGGGAAAAAAAAAAACAAAAAACCGTGCAGCATCTGCCTCCAATCCCGCAGACTTTGCATGTGATTACCAGGGCAGCCTCACAAAGGGACAGGAATGACGGTCTCAATGTGCAATGTGACCCTTGTCAAAGTTCTTGAAGTAACATCAACCCACCTGACTTTTGTGTCTTGCTGAAATCACCCCTTTCGAGCCAATTAAGAAGCTGGAGGGTCTGCAGAGGAGCTGGCTGCCTGAACTGGTTTGGGGGCTTAAAAGTAGTATTTGGAGACATAACACACATCGTTCGTCCACTGGAAAAGACGCAGCCACGTGGGACTAGTAAGAAGGCTCTGGGGTTGATTCATTTTGCTATGAGTTTGCTTAGTTTCTAAGCAGTACATAGGCTATCTATCTTTCAGCAGCAAGTATTTCCTCCAAATTTTTAATCAGGGCCTCCTACTACACCAGAGCAATCAATCTTTTTTCTGCCCTTTCTTATCTTTTTTTCAATCAATGACATTTTCTTTAGAGAAATACGCACTGTTAAAAGGAATGGAGTGCTTGTCTGCGCCAAGCCTCTGCCCAGGAGACAGCTCGTAAATTACCCTCAGCAGGTGACCTGCGTGCCTGGGCCTTCCCCCTGGGCGCAGTCCTAGTGGAAGGAACGTTTCGGTGCTTGGAAAGCTCGTGAGAATCAGAGAAGGCGAGGATGGTGGTGGTGGGTGTGATTAAACTTTACACAATGCTTAACGCAGCATTTGCAAAGTACTTTACAATTACTCTGCTTTCGCTAATGCGTGTTCTCCCATTAGCTTATTAACAATGCTCCCCATAAAATGACTCCTGTAAAGGCGCCCCAGCAAACGTGTAGGCGTGTACTTGGGGCCTAAAGCCCGCTGGGCGTCCCCCAGGACTGCTCTTCGGCACTCCTGAGGAGTGAGTTGGTAAGTTGTAAGTCCGGGGGGGCTCCTGGTCTGAAGGTTCCAAATGTCTCAACCAAACAAGCACGGCCCTACCTGCCACCACTCAAAAAAGTCAGTCTGGTCCAAAAGTACAGATGACCTTTCCAGGCTGGGGTGAGAGGGTGGAGGGAAAATTCTAGAGTTCATCTCCCAGAGGGCACACCTGCTAGTACCGCTTCTGATGTGTGAGCGAAGATGCTGCGCGCCAGGTACCCACCGGATGGTGCTTTGCTAAGGGCACAGACTCACAGGTGGCCTTCCGGCCCTCCCTGTTCTCCTTCGCCTCTTTTGGGGGTGAGAGGGCGTTCCCTGAGAAACGCCTGCAGACAGGTAGGGCAGGCTCAGACGACCCAGAACCAGTGCCTCCCCGCACTCTCAACCCCTGGTTCTGCGACAGGCCCCCCGCGCTGCCATCGCCCCCGCACCGAGCACTGTGCGGGGCGACTTGCCCGGTGAGCCCTCCCCAGATGTCTCCCGCCCGTCCAACTCACCTGCGTGAAATACAAGTTCATGAGTGTGAGGGTGAAGAACTGGAGGCACACAGGGAAGCAGTAAAGAAGCCAGAAGACGAAGGGACTGAGCGAGTTGGCCGCCACGAAGTCCCTGAAGTAGAAGGAAAAGAGGACCGTCCGCAGGGAGGCCCAAAAGAGGCAGAGGAAGAGGAAGACGCTCTGGTAGCTGAGTCGCTTGTGGCCGTAGCGCAGCACCAGCCAGAGCTGCAAGTAGATGAACACGAAGAGCAGCGAGTAGAAGGCGGTGTAGACGCTGGTGAGGCCGAGCTTCACGTAGGGGGGCACGGCCGGGGTCAGCGTGGGCGGCAGCGAGTCGTTTCGGAGTGGGTCCCAACGCGGAGCCGCCATCGGGCCGAGGGCGCTGCGGCGCGGCCGGGGGCTCGGGCCTCATCGGGGCCGGCCGACCCCACGGGGGTCTCCGCGCATCGCTCCGCCCGGCCGGCTGCGGGAGGAAAGAAAACAAGCCGACTTCCTCCCGGCACCACATGATTTACGGGGCGGCCTTTGTCTGGGATTGGCGGCGCCGCACCTCCGCCCCGCGCGCGCCCCCGCAGGCACTGCGCGCCCCCGCTCCGCGCGCGCGCGCGCGTCTTGCACTGTGCGCTCCAAGGCCAGCCCTGTGCGCCCACCACAGCGCCCCACATTGCGTGACCCGCCCCACGCCCGCCCCCACGTTTGGCCACTGGCGCCCACCGGCGCCTCTTCCCCACTGCGCGGCTCCGCCCCGCGCGCCCCCGGGTACCGCG
Source organism: Carollia perspicillata (assembly GCA_004027735.1). Taxonomy (NCBI): domain Eukaryota; kingdom Metazoa; phylum Chordata; class Mammalia; order Chiroptera; family Phyllostomidae; genus Carollia; species Carollia perspicillata. The sequence goes on from PVKM010045229.1 coordinate 2,558, forward strand.
CCCCCGCCCCCAGCAATGCGCGTCTCCGCCCAGCTCGCGCACAGGTGCCGTGCCCCCACCCCACACAATGCGCGTCTCCGCCCGCGCTTCCCCAGGTGCTCCGCCCTTTGCCTTGCTTAACTCCGCCCCGCGCGCCCCCAAAGCCCCAGGTGCCGCGCCCCCAGCCAACGAAGACCCCCAAGAGCGACCGCCCGCCAAGGGGTAGAGGTTGGGGTAGAGCTCCGCGCCTCGCACTTTCTGATGATTACTTGTGGTTTAGCAGAAGTTTATTCTTTTACTTCAAAAACAACTTTACAAGTCTTCTTTTAAAAATAAAATTACGACTCCGTGCCTGTTCATGCTGGGATGATGCTTATTTCCAAATCTAGAAATGCCAAAGACGGTTTTTGTTTTTGAGGTCAAGTTTGCTAACTGGGAAGGAAGGAACGGTCCGGTGGCGCCCTTTTGTTCCCGGAGACCCGCGCCGCGCGCCCCACGCAGTGCGCCCTAGCACACAGTGCCCGCGGTGGGGACGCTGCGCCCCTCACCTCTCAGTAGTTCAGAGGGTGTCCGGGAGCGCAGGCGGCGGGCGGCCGGAGCCGCAGGACTTCCGAGGGAAGTAGCACCGCTGTCTGGCCCTGCCTCCCATTGTGATCCAACCCGCCCAGTAGGGCTGTCCGTCCGCCTGACCAGCAAGCCCCACATCTGCTGCGGCTGAGCGAGTGGCTGCTCGGAGGCAGTGAAGTTGACTTAAGTTTGTGTCCCAGGACGCCTCTCTAGCCTTATCCTGGGGCGCGGGTGGTGTAGGGCGCTCTACGCTAGGAGGGGGTGCCCCGCTGCCTCTGGAAGCATTTCTAGGCGAGGAGTTCCCGTTTACAGGAGAGAGGGACCCGATTACTCAAAGCTCGGGAAATTTCTTGTGATTTAGTTTCTTAAGTTACTACAAGCCGACCTTAGAAATACTGCCAGTTCGGTTCCAGACCACCACAATAAAGCGAGTGCTAATCTTTTTGCTGATGGAGGGTCTTGCCTTCAGATCGTAAAAAAACCCACAAAACCCGTGAAGCCCGACAAAGGGGTATTCCTGAATTCAGCTCGCTACCTAACTGTGTGGCCTGTTTCCTAACAGGGGCCCCTCGGAGCCCTAATCCAGCCGTGCTTTTCCTCCCATTTATTTAGTGTTTACACACTCCCAAAGTGCTCCCGGTGCTTCGTCAGGGGCAAGTGTACCTTTGGTGTCAAGTTCCTTCTCTGGTTCCACTACCCTTTCCCTCTCTCCCTATCAGTATTTAAAGAGAAAATATAGAATTAGTCTCCCCATCTCCGATTTGACCCCCTCAATCCGTTCTGCACAGAGCAGCTGGAATGCTCTCTCTGAAGAATAAATCCGACCATGCCATTGCCATGCTCACATTCCTTTCACCTTCCCCTCCTTGGTCTGAGGATCAAGTCCAAACTCCACTCCTAGCTTGTCTGCTGAACTCTCTTAACAGGACAGTTAACACCTCTTAACTCCCTGGGCCAAGAAAACTCTCTCCACCCTGTCCTCCAAAAACTGAACCTCTGCTCTAAGGGAGTCACTTCCTCCAAGAAGTCTTCTCAGACTACACCAGCCACCAGCCACTCAGGCTCAGGCGGGGTGCACCACCTGTGCACTTACAGGCGCTCCTACAGAGCATCCTTGCATGTTGTCAGTCACCCCACTTATTCAGGAGTTTCCTCAGGATAGAAACGATGTGTTGTTTAACAGTGTCTTCCTTGTGCTCACCAGGACATCCAAAAAAAAACCCCATAACTTTTATTTTATTATACTGACAAGAATGTGGTTTGTCATTAGAAGCCTCTGCTGCGACAAATGCGTCCATAACTAGGGCCTCCAAGCATTGTCTCTCTCTTTCCCGGAGTCAGTCACTCGAGGTTCCACACCCGTCCCTCACCTGGACACCATCGTTCAGCCGAGATTGTGAACCCGATGAAAAGCCTCCCTGAGGTCACAGCCCTGTAGGTTCATGAGGTTTATTTCTCATGCTACAATTTACGTGTTTGTTACTAACATCTAGAGTAACTACTATTCCCGGTCTGAGATCCTCATAGCGTGGTGTCCCAAGGAACATCGAGGTAACCCTGATTTCTACAGATGGCATCGTGAAGGGGCACCAGAGCTGCCATAACTCTGAAGCAAGGCGAAAAGTCATCCTTGCTAGACAAGACCAAGCAGCTTTCAGAGTTCTTTTGTTTACTGGGAATGAGAACAAAATCATTCTCCTTGAGGGGCTATATTGATGTCACCACCTTATTAAATTCATGATGACCTGTGGCCACTCTCCAGACTGTGCATCCTCTACATGAACTGGACCGTTGTGGGGGTGTTACAGGCACCTACCATTCCTGTGGCATTCAAGCTCCGTCTAAGAACTGGTATGGGCACCAGATTGTCTGTTGTTGACTTACAGAACGTTCAGTTTGTTCCTGTCACAGGGGCTATTATGCAGACCACACAGGGCTGCCCATCTGTTTTGGTCCTAGGAGTTCACGATCAATTCCTTTCCGTCAAAGATATCTGACAGGCAGGCGAGCTGATCCCCAGACCGGCCCTGGATGTGGGCGTGGTTTCCAAGACTTCTGCTGAGAGGGTCTCCCCTCTCCTGGTGGTTGCGGCTGGCGGGGCTCCTCGACAGCTAGGGTCCTGGGGTCTGTTTAACGCCAGCAGCTCTCCACAGCACTGTGTGTAAAATAGCCATGGCAGTGCTCATCAGAGGGGGCGGCCCCTCCCTCACCAATGTATTTCTCAGTGCCTTGGTGAAAGGAGTATCTTCTGGTCCCTCTCAGGGGCCGGGGTTAGGGGATTGGCGAGTGGGTCATGCACAATATGTCCACACCGACATTCCTAGTCCCCTGGATTCCTGCTCCTACATGATGTTAAAGAAATTCAGGCATCTTGACCTCTCTTGGTGTGAGTCACCAGGATTCATTCAACTGGGTTACACTGTCTTGGGAAGGAAGTGTCCTGTTCTTCTCTCCCTGGTGAAGCAGCCTCAGGATTGGTTCTCATGAGTGTTCCCAAGGCTTTTACCAAGACAAAGAGAAAAATATTACCATTCCTTTGGAATAGGATCTCCTCTGTCAAGGTTTGGTTTCACAACACGAAGGGCATGTTAGTATCTACCTAGGGTTTTGGTCTGAAGACAGAAGAAGGAGGCGCAAAGGGACTTGCATTCCTCCTTGCAAAGGGACTTCCTGAGGTAAGAACATTATGGGTCTTGAAGCAAATGGGGAGCAGCGTCTCTAACCCGGGAGCAGGGAAGCTGTGTGTTCCCTGCGTCCTCATTCTCCCAGGTCCCCACTCGGAGTCACCGATGCTCAGTTTCCAGTCCGTCCCCTAGCGGTCGATGGGACGGGCGCAGGTTGTGAAGTGCGCAGATATTGTGATCAGGAACCCACAGAGCTCCCTGTTGGGTTAGCTGTGGTTGGTTGCAGAAGTCCTCGAGCCAGGATTCAGGCCTCTGCTGTTCACGTCCTAAGCCTTCCGGCCATTCTCATCTATGACCCCTCCACCCACAGTTGTGGGTTCTTGGTGCCCCGCTCTGTTCTCTTGGTTTCTTGATGCCCTAACTCCACTGTGCTGGTGACGTTCACTGCAAGTGACCACAGGATCATTTGTGTCCTGAACTGTCTCAACACTGCCTGAATTTTTATCGTCCTCAGATCCAACCGGACCACATAATCAATCTCAAATCCTCGCCACCCCTGGGGTCAGTTTCTGGATTTCTCGGGATTCTTGATGGCAAGCAACAGAAATAAACTTCGGTTAATTTTTCACCCAGTCTCTGCCTTTATCTCCACAGTGTTTTCTCCTTGTCTAAATGACCTCATCTTCTTTTTTTTTTTAAACTTTGGTGAATTTAAGCAGAAAAGGAATGTACTAAAATACATGTTACGTAGCTCATAAAATCTTCAGGACTTCAGAAAGAGGAGTGACCAGAAATAACGCTGCAGAGCTGGTTCGGCAACACCAGCTCCGTGCTGGCTGGGACTTGCTGCTGGTTCGCACCGCTGACCACACAATGCTGGACACTGCATTAGTTCGGAATGGAGACAGTTGCGAAGAACAGAAAACCTGGCAATAATCGTTTAAAAATAAATGCTTATTTTTTTTCACATATCTGGAAGTCAGGTGTTGCAAGCACGGATTCAGCCATCTAAAAAAATCTTCCAGGGACCCTGGCTCCCCCCTCTGCTCTATTCCCCTGAGCTTGTTGGCTTTAATCTTCAGAGTGGTCCCCTCAAGGTCACAAGATGGCTGCTGCAGCCCTAGATGCCACATTTGCATTCGAGGCAGAAGGTAGGAGAAGACAGATGGGTTTCTATACCAGGAAGGCAAGAGTTTTCCAAGGAATCTCAAGACGGACCTCCACCTATATCCCCCCACACAAGTGCACCATGCGCCAGCTAGAGATGGAGGCAAAGGAGCGTAGGAAGGCACAGACGCCACAGGCCCAGCTTCTGCAGTGCGGGCCGCAGGGGGGCGTGGTGAGGGGGTGCGGGACCTCCCTCTAGAGTAGATTACGTGCACTCCATGCACCTCTGAGCCAAGAGCTTCCAGTGCAGAGTCTGGGCAGCACCGTCTGGTTGGAGAGCCTCGGCCGTGTGCCCACATGCCAGCAGCAGTAGTGGCCGGGGACCTGGGGGCTGGCATCTTCAGATCTGACTTCCTAGAGAAGGAAACTCCCCCATGGACCAGCACAATGGCAAATATCTTCCCCTATTGTTTATAGACCTTTCCAGTTGAGTGTGTGCATATAGCTAAAAGTTTAGAATTAAGTTTTTGGGAGACATCTAATATTTACATGAAATTGCCTTTTAAAAAAAATTATCTATCAGCTGTCCTCAGAAATTCTTTTATTTAAAAGGTGAACTTGTGTTGGCCCTTAGCGGATCACTCAGGTCCAGCTACCACCAGGCCTGTCTCCCAGCTCTGAACTTCCTGTTCCCACTGAAACCAGAAAAGACACCAGTGTTCAGGGTGCCAGTCACTACTAAACCCAATAAGCAGAGACAGCGATTGAATCTTTAGGGGCGCTTTATTCAGATGGCCAGCGATCTAAGAAGATGGTGGGTTCATACCCTAACAGACCATCTTGCCTTCTCTTTCCAGGACAAGGTTTTTGTACCAGGGAGTAAACAAGGTGCGGTGAGGGCTCTGAGATTCAGGGGGGATTAGGTGATGGAAGCTGCAGCATTCCTGTCCTGGGCAGTGAGCTGTTCCCAGAGGCGGTGGTAGTCTGTCTCTCCCTGGAGCACAAAGGCCCAGATGCTTCCACTTGTCCCCAGGAGGTAATCTCTAGCCAGTGCCCCAGGAGGTCGGCTGTTTTCCCAGGGGCCAGGATGGGCCTCATCTGTAGTTTCTGAAACAAAAGCTTTAACAGACACATTACTTACTAGGCTCATAACTTTTTACCTTAAACTAAAATCACTACCGCACACCCACCCGTGGTATCCTGGGACCCCCACCGTGCAACTGCCCTGGCCGCCCAATCACAGCGGGCCTGGCTCCTGGCCTTTGCCTGCCCAGCCCTCTCTCCAGGCCCCGTGAGCATATCAGTCTGAGCTCCACTTCTGGGACTTCCCAAGGTGGCAAGTAGGTGTTCATTTCAGTAAACAAATCCCTGGTGGTGTTTTCCCGGGAAAGTGGCCCCCGTTGTGTTCAGTACGACTGACTCCTGCTGGTGAGCCACACAATCCCGAACCACAGCCTGCTCAGTCAGGCCCCAGAAAGGGCCACACGGGTCGGGGGTGTCCGTCGCTAAGAGGGCACGCCTCCTGGACAGTGGAAATGACACGCATTCATAGCGACAGGTGGACATTGTGAGATGAAATGACTTGGTGCCTACGGTAGCCACAGACTTAGGCTTTTCTGCATATTTTAAACCCAGCCCCTGGAATCTGGGTGTCACGTGGCTTCAGCCCTCCAGATCTCACTCCTAAAAAATTTGCTTTGCTCTAAGCAATGCTGTGTCACCTTTTGTCAGGCCAAGACCACAGAAAGAAACGAGATCTCTGCATTTCCATGACGGACACGTGTTAGGTGTTTGATTTATTATTGAATGAGCCACTGACTCACTGGCTACAGTTTTTGTTCTTAGTCATTTGGGACACAGTTAGCATTCCTTGTGGGGTTTTGGTCTAAATTGAAAGCTTGAGATGTGAATGCCAGGGCTTTCGAAGGTTTCAGGACGCCGGGCCTCTCCAGGGGGAGTAGGGGAGAAGGTCCAAACAGTGAGGGTTTTGCAGGCTAAGGTCATTCTGGTGTAAAATCTCCTATTTCAACAAATAATTCTGACTTTTTTGTGAAATATGCACCTATTTGTTTTTATCTCATGCTTGTAATTCCTACAGGAAGCATATCAGATTTTTTAAAAAAACTTCATAGGATCACAAAATTCACCCATTTCAAGTGTGCCATTCAGTGATTTTGTAGTAGTTTTACCTAGGGGTGCGTTTTCACCATAAATCTATTAGAGTATTTCACGTCCTGCCGCCCCCCACCCCGCAAGCCCGTCAGGTTTTACCTCTGCCAGGCGGCCCAGCGGAATTATTGATAACAAATCCAATCCAGGGCAGTTGTTACCCAATGAGGAAGCAGACAGGTGGGTGGTGCTCAGAAGTGCTTTGTTGATGGTTCAATAGTCTCATTAAAACTTGGGTATTAAGTGGACCCGGGGTAAAAGGAAACTTAGCATGAATTGCGGCCACGGGGGTCAGGACCTCGAGGGCTTATTCACCGGAAAACAGATGAAGTCCCCCTCTCGGCCCCGGGTGGCCACTGTAAGTGGTTCGCCCACGTTCTCTGCCCTGTTCTTGGAAAGGCCTTGGAGCTGCCTGCTGCCGCCCACATGCTTCTTCCAGGTTCCCGTTTTCATCTCCAGAAAAAAACAGTGCGTCCAGTCACAGGAGCAGGAGAGGGAGCCACTCCCACTAGGAGCTCTGTCCTGGGAGGAGGTTTCCAGTTTCCTGCCCAGCAGGGGACTGGCTGTAGTGACTGTCCCAGCACTCCCCCTGCACACCCACTGAGCGCCGGGGTGGCAGTGGCTGGGCCCAGAGGCCATGGAGGAAGGCCTGCTGACAGCCTCAGGGGACAGGTGAGGGCGAGGGCGAGGGTGAGGGCGGGCTGGAAGAAGTGCTTCTGAGAAAGCGTTCAAGACACAGTGCCACAGCCAGCGCTCGTGGGTCCTGAAGCTTCTTCAATGTTAGAGACCCTCTTGAAGAAAAGAAAAATAAAACTGCACATACAAAAGTAGGTACTAAAGTGAATGTTTATATAGAACAACCAATTACAAATTTTGAGAAGCTGACCAGTGCTACCAACATCACAAAACCCAGAAGAATTGATAGGGGACTCAAGACTTGGAAAATTCTAGCTTAAGGCAAAAAGTTATAAGTCTAACAAGTAATGTGTCTGTTAAAGCTTTTGTTTCAGAAACTACAGATAAGGCCCATCCTGGCTCCAGGGAACACAGCCAGCCTCCTGGGGCACTGGCTGGAGATTACAGCCTGGGGACAAGTGAAGGGTCCAGACCTTGGTGTTCCAGGGGAGCAGAAGACCACCCTCCCCAGGGAACAGCTCACTGCCCAGACCAGGAAGGCTGCAGCTTCTATCCCCGAACCCTCCCCGAATTTCAAAGCCCTCACGGCACCTCGTTTATCCACCCACCCCCACCTTATAAAAGGTCTGGCCTGGAAAGGAGAGGCAACATGGTCTGTTAGGGTATGAACCCGCCATCTTCTCAGATCGCTGGCCATCTGAATAAAGCGCCCATAAAAGATTCAGTCGCTGTCTTTGCTTATTGGGTTTGGTAGTGACAGGCAGCCCGAACACCGGTGCATTTTCTGGTTACAGAATCACAGAATCACGCAGCGTTGTTACTCACTGATGGTCCGAGGCATCATTTCTAAATTCCCCTCCCTCCACGTTCCAACTGCGTAGTCTTCTTCATGTGAGAAGGAATCTACAATATCAGTTTCTGTAAAGAGAATAGAAAGCTGTTTTTTTTTCCTCCTGCACAATTGATCAGATACTGCTTTTATTATCGACATTCAGAGAGTTTCAAGCTTCACAACGTGTTCCGGTTAGTCCTGTGGGCTTTTAGGTTTGTTGTCAATTGGGAAAACTTCAGTGAACTTTTCTGTCACTTCTGATCCCTGGTCTTCCGAGCACCTCAGACTGCCCTGTGCACTCACCAATCTTAGCCTGTGAATTAGGGACAGACATTACCCAGTTTGCTGTGCTGTCCTGGTCACAGAGGATGAAGTTTTCAGTTGTCCTTCTGGCTCAGGCCCAATCTGCTGAAAAGGAAAACACAGGCTGGCCTCAGAAAATGCAAGCCAGTGGGTGGCGGGCCCGGGCACACCCAGAGCCTGGTTGGCATTTTCCTTCTGTGTGCACAGTGGCCGATTTGTGTTTAGAAAGGGAAGAATATGCTCCCTGTCCACGTGCCAGGGGGCAGCCTCCTGCATCCCGTCCTGTGGAGACAGAGAAAGGGGAGGAGGAGGTGGAAGCAGGGAGGCTGACCCCGGGCCCTGGGGGTGGGGCGGCTGCACTGCTGGGACCACACATTCCAGCAGGTGCCCTGGGATCACACTGTCCAACCGACTCTTCTCAAGTAGAAGGAAAATTTACACCTTGTTCGGGAGCATCTAGAAGCAAATCTCAAAAAAGTAGTTGGTAATCGTGCTCTTGAAACATGAAAACAGCCCCAGGGATAATAATTCCGGCAGGAATTGTGTTCCATCCCGCGTACTGGACTCAGAATAAGGAAACTAACCATGTTTGTTTGCTGGGGCCGCTGTGACAAGATACCACAGACTGGGGAGCTTGCACTAGAGAAATTTGTCTCCTCCCAGTTTGGGAGGCTGAAGTCCCAGGTCAGCCTGCCTGCACGGTGGGTGTGGTTCTGGCAAGAGACCTCGTCCAGGTCTGTGGACGACCACCTTCTCTCTGTGCCCCCACAGAGAAGAGAGGGGGAGCGCTCTGGTGTCTGTCCTTGGAGAGGCACTGATTCTATCCTGAGGGCCCCACCCTCATGTCCTCATATAAACTCAATTATCCCCCAAAGGCCCCTTGGGAGATAGGGCTTCAATGTAAGGATTTGGGGACCCAGTTCACCGTAGCACCAACTAAACTGAGGGAAGGAGAAAGCCTGGGAAAGGAGCTCGGGTGAGTTGGGGAGAAGCAGTCACAGGTGTTGAGAAACAGTTTTGGGAGCCAGTGGGAGGATGAACACCATCCCCTCTGCCCTGAGGCTGAAGTGGCCGCAGCTGCCAACATGGACTGCCTCAGCGTGGCTAGGTCACGGGACACTGCCACCTGCACTTTGACAAGCTGGACAACCAAGATTCAGGGCGCCCCCTCCCCCATCCCTGCTGGTGCATTAGGAGCCCCTGCCAGCTCCAAGCACAGCAAGAGATCTCCTGCATCAAGCTGAGTG
>PVKM010045230.1:0-12028 GCA_004027735.1 Carollia perspicillata
AGCTGGGACTCAGACCCCATTTGTGGCTCCCTAGCGGGCAGGGCCCAAGGCTCTTAACCTTCCTGGGCCCTTAGGTCCCCGTCTCTACTCCTCGTGCGCACGGCCCCTGGGGGTCAATGAGGGCCACGCCTCTGTTACCACAGGGAGCAATCACAACATTTGAACGTGGGTCTACTCTCCAGGGACTTTTAGAGAGACCTGAAAGTAGCAAACAGTAACATTCTAGTCAGCAGCCACCATAAGGGCAAAGTCAACAAACTGTGATATAATCCGAGGATTTTAAAATCTTTGAAAACATAATAGAGGGAAAGGAGAGGGGTGGGGGGGTGGGGAGTAGAAGAGGGTCAAGGGTGAAGAGACAGAGATTTTAAAACAGTCTTACACTGAAAAGTTTGTAAAAATTCCTAATAAAGCTGCCTTTAATTTATTAAGAAATCCAACCCCATTCGCGTTTCTAGGGGTATTATTTACATCCAATCCTACACCAGAACAGGAACAGTGGATTGTGCTGACAGGATGAATGGAAATGACTCCCAGCTGGTGGCCTGGAGAAAAATGTCTGGGCTCCGTCAGATTCATCGTGAGGGCATCATCTTCAACACAAACACTTGAGACATTTGAAACAGGGTAACAGTAGAATCCCCGTGACTGCCGGAGAGCCGGGGTCATTCCCATGAAGGCAGGGTCCAGGACACTGGGTCGAGCCACGCCCACAATGTCACCAAGCAAATTATCAAGAATGTGGAGACGGACGAATAAGCAAACAGAAGTTAGTAAGTGAGGTTATATTTTATTTTATTCACTGTATAATACTTGTTATCTCTTCCTCCACGGGGGGTCCCACAGGTGCTTAAGAAAAATAGTTGATTAACTAAATTACCGTTATAGCCATCAAGGGCCTGAGAAACCACATCCTTCGCAACTGTCTCATAGACCAAGTCCTGGGAGGCATCATGGAGAACTCCATCCAGCTTGAACGACCAGTCTGTCTGCTGGTTATTGACAACCCCTCTCCTACTGTCTTTTTTAAAGTGAATATCAATGGTCTAGGAAAAGAGAGGGAGATAAATTACTGTTTGTTAGGAAACGCGTGAAAAAAACCACCGTCGGCCGAGGCCTGGTCTGGAGGAAACAGAGGAGGTGAGCTTTAGGGAGAACAGGTCTGGGGAGGTATCCTGGATGACTTCTTTGGGATGGGAGAAGGGAGCTCCTGCAGGGAGGCCACACAGCCCTTAAGCTGGGCGGGTCAGGAGACAGGAGCACTTCAGTTTTGGTACCCCTCCCCGGAGTTCACAGGACGATGTCTTGGCTCCCCCACCTGTGACAGGGGGTCAAGCACTTGTTTTCAAGTGCTTGTTTTCATTAAACCAGCTTTAGATACATTTGGTAAGCACAGGGAGGCCTCGGATTAGGCCAGAGAGAACAGCGGGCTTGGTGAGGGAGTCTGGACTTGAGCTCCGTCTCTCTCCCTGGTCACCGGCAGCAAGGCCTCCCTCAACGTCATGCCAAGCACCTGCTCCCACCGACATGCCATGGCCCACGTGAGTAACAATGGAATAAGAGCGACAGAACAGGCTCTGGTCTGGTCAGACAGAGTTACTCACTGGTACTACAGTAAACCAGGGGTGGCTACCTACTTGTCATCAGCTGATTTTTAGATGAACAGATTTCTAAAAAAAATTTTTTTTAGATGTTTAGTTCCCCCCATAGCAAGCTGCTGTGGCAGCAGCTGGGTTAAGAACACTTTGGCTGAGGTCAATGGTAGATTCCTATCTTTGCAATGGGGACTCCCGATGCAGACAGACTCCCATCGGAATCTTGTCCTGGCTGCCCTCATCCAGGAGCCAAGACGTGGCCACACACAGAAAAACTAGGCACTAGGGAGGCTCGGTCCATTCACACGTGAAAATGCCCTGTGCTTCTGGGTTCACTAAGACTACAAGCAGCGCGGTACACCTCGCAGGGCTACACGGGGACTTTTTCCGTCTGCTAGCACTTTTAAAGTGTGGGCCGTTTGCCCTCAAATTCTTCCCTTAAAGAATGTCTTGATGTTGCCCACAGCAGATCCGCAAATGTTTGCTGAATGAAAACAGCCAACACGCTCACACTGTCCTAAGCCTGTCACAGTCTTCAGAAAGGTTCTCGGGACAGTGGTGAGAGAGAACTCTTTCCAGTTCTCTCGATACGAGTTTCTGCCCCTGCTTTGGTTAAGTTTGACGGTAATCACCCTGAGACATTCCTATGGTGCCCTTTCCAGGAGATGATGTAACAGAAGATCTGATCACAAATGTTGGTTTTTCTGTGTCAGACACAAGAATAAACTTATTCATCAACAGACAATTAAAAACGGGGATTTCATGAGTTTCCTCATTGACAGCATGGCAGGGGACTGGTTTGGACTTGATGGACTCCAGAGTCCACCTGGACGTTTACCAGTTCTGTCTTGGTCCTTAAAAGATAGTCTGGGCCCTGCCTGGTGTGGCTCAGTGGATTGAGCACCGGCCTGCGAACTGACAGGTCGCGGATTCGATTCCCAGTCAGGGCACACGCCTGGGTTGTGGGTTATCTCTGGCTGGGGGCATGTGGGAGGCAACTGATGGATGTTTCCCTCTAATTTTCTCTCCCTTTCCCTCTCTCTGAAAATAGTTATTTATTTATTTATTTATTTATTTATTTATTTATTTATTTTAAGAGAGGGGAAGGGAGGGAGAAAGAAAGGGAGATTAATATCAGTGTGTGGTTCCCTCTCACACGCCCCCCGCTGGGGACCTGGCCTGCCACCCAGGCACGTGCCCTAGACCGGGAATCGAACCAGCGACCCTTTGGTTTGCAGGCCGGTGCTCAATCCACTGAGCCATACCAGCCAGGGCAAATAAATAAAATCTTTTTAAAAAAGGCTATTTGGAGGTGGTGACACTCTAGCAAGATGGGAGAGAGCGGGGCCCGGGTGGGCGAAGGCAAGCACACTGCACTTACTTTGTTGTCATCTCCATATCGGATCATCTCGTGAGCAAAGTCATCAGTGGGTTTGACGCGGACAAACGCGTGTACTTTTTTTTTGGCACTCATTCTAGCTAAAAAGAAGAAAATCGGAAAATTTTCAGTAGTCATCATCAAACGACGACAAGAGGAGAGGTGTCCTTTGTTATGCAGATGAGAAAGGAGTGAGGTACAGCCCACGACTTCCTGTCCCACTGGGAGCCAGTCCTCCTTGGTGCCCCGTGGCATTCCGGAGCTCTGCCCACGGGATGCTGCTCAGCAAGTACGTGTGCTTCCTACGTTACACGTTGCCTCACCGTCTTCCACCAGTGAGCCCCTCGCCCAAGAGACTGAAATACAGGGCAAAGAGCGCTCCCTTCTGTGGCCTAATCTCAGCTGGGGTTTCTAGAAATGTTCTGTGTCCGAGTCCACGTATGCTTTGCCTCATTCATTACATTTCCCTTGAAAATACAATGCTTATGTTGAAGAGCCTTAAAACGAATTCTTTTCCATCCTGGCTGGTGTAGCTCAGCGGACTGAGTGTGGGCTGCAAACCAAAGGGTCGCTGGTTCAATTCCCAGTCAGGGCATGTGCCTGGGTTGAGGGACAGGTCCTCAGTAGGGCCACATGAGAGGCAACCACACGTCGCTACTTCTCTCCCTCCCTTTCTCCCTCCCTTCCCCCTCTCTCTAAATATAAATAAATATAAAATCTTTAAAAAAACACTAATTCTTTTCTTCATGAACATACTTTACTTCCCATGCAGCACCTCCTACTCTACCTCCATCAGATAAACTTTGGTGAGAAAACAGATTTCCTACCAGTATATTTAATCTAGCCCATCATCAAATATTCTTTCTTCTCTGGCCCTCCATTGAGAGAAAACTCACTGACAGTCCCCTTCTTCCTCTTCCTCTCCTAAAACCTAACTATGTTCTCATCATTTTATTTCAGGTGGAAACACATATATGTGTATTTTTTCATTTATACAATCACAAATAATTGCCCTGGATAATAAAATGCCAAAATAAACATTTGATGTAGCTTCACAGAAAAGGATGAACGAATGCTTATAGATACAAGTGACAGGGAGGCGATTTAGGTGAATGACCTTCCATTATGTAGAGCTGTCTTATAACGGAAAAGACTTCTTCATGGTAAGGACCATAAACACCATGAACAGTAAGACAAACTCAGGAGATAGTACGAAAAGAGAATGCTAAACTTTAACGATCTTGAAGACCTTGTCCAAAGCATCACCATTTAAAAAAGCTGAACTGTACCACCCCTGCAACAGTAACTGAAAAATCTCATCGTAGTCTCACTGTCGGACTACACTAGGCCCTCTCCCAGCAGTGTCTGTGAAAAGTATTTAATGCTGACTAGACAGTAAGTTTTGGTGCTAGCCTTGACAGAGTGGAGAAACAAGACGGTTACTATGTAGCATAACTGCATGATTTTAATTGCTTTAAGAGGAACTTGAAACAATCAGCTTTTTAGGGGCCTCTTATACACGGATGACAAAGGATTAACTATTGAAAGCTCTATGGAAAGCGAAGTAAAAACCTATCTGAAGGGGACTAAATTGTAATGGAAAAAATATAATAAAGGTTATATTTTTAAGAAACCGATCTGTAATTATCAATTGTATTAAATCTGGTTAAGTCATACTAGAAAAGATAAAGGTCTAAGAAAATATACAAAATAATCTCATTGTTCAAAACTATGGGGAACACTAACAGAATGCAACTTTAAATTATTCCGAGATTTTAAAAAATGTTCTAAAATTTCTAGTTTTATGTATAGATTTTTCTAAGACCAATCCAATGCTTTTTCTTTCCTTCTTTTTTCTTTTTAAAAATTAATTGAGCCCTGGATGGTGTAGGTCAGTGGACTGACCGTGGGCCTGTGAATCAAAAGGTCACTGGTTTGATTCCCAGTCAGGGCACATGCCTGGGTCGTGGACCAGGTCCTCAGTAGGGGATGCGCAAGAGGCAACTACACATTGACGTTTCTCTCCCTCTTTTTCTTTTTCCCTTTTCCTCTCTCTAAAAACAAATAAATAAAATCTTTTAAAAAATTATTTGAGCCCTGACCTGTGTGGCTCAGTTACCTGAGCATCATCCCGCAAAGCCAATGGTCACTGGTCAGATCTCCAGTTAGGTCACATGCCTGGGTTTTGGGCCAGGTCCCTGGTTGGGAGTGTGCAAGAGGCAACGTATTGATGTCTCTCTCACACTGGATGTTTCTCTCTCTTTCTCCCTCCTTTCCCCTATCTCTAAAAATAAATAATTTTTAAAAAAAATTTTTAAAAGAATGTTAACATTTTACATGTATTATCTAAGTTCAGTGAGTGGTACTGAATAAAAATGACTTCATGTTTTCAAAATATTATTAGTCCTTCACATTTCTAGACACAACTGGTGGTGACCACTTGGTTTCCTCTAGCAATTATATTAACTCTCATCAAGTGGCATTATGTATCTACAGAAGTTAAACAGAGACAGGCCCTATCCTTTCCTTTTAGTGTCAGTGATGTGGACATAAAACTCTAACCCTAGTTACAAGCCCTTCTGATGTCAAATCAGATAAGCATATTACTTTCATATCTGCCTATTTCAGAGTATGTGTCCACCTCCTACATTTCTCAAGTGATGATGTCATGGAAGTCTTTTCCACCATGGGATCATTCAGACCTTTCAATTTTTAGAAAATGAATACGAAAGGTATTCAGGTGAGCAAAGGTAATGGCTTGTCCAATTTTAGTCCTGAAATCTCTGTCTGCAAAATTGATCTTTACAAACAAAAAGCCACAAACAGCTCTAACATGAATCCCAAATTGAAGAAACTGAAGAGAACTTCTCATCTCCAAGTTCCCTTTGATCTAGGCCAGCAGTTTTCCAATCTTTTTCATCTCATGGCATATATACTAATTACTAACATGCTGTGGCAGACTAAAAATATATTTTTCGCTGATCTCACCAAAAAATGGGTATAACTGATTCATTCACACCAGATGGCTATTGTTGTGTTGGCTGTTGTCATTTTTTAACTTGACAATCTAAGGGAAAAGAGGTCAGCGCCCCTGGCTAAACACGTGTTCCATGTTTTAAGAACTTTCCAGGCGCACCGGCTGCAAGTCACTGCTCTAGACCACTGGGAAGTTGAGAGTGCAGGGAGGTGTGTTATGACTCAAGCGAACACCCTCAATCTCTAAAGCTCTGGGAACCATTCCCCATTCCAATCTGAGGGCCCATCCTCCTGCTCAGGGGACCCTCTTAAAAGTACCATGCAGTAGGACAGCCTGTGGGGGCAGGTGCCCGGGCCTCCTTCCTGGCAGCCCCCACCCACTGACAGCACAAGGGCAGCACAGGTCAGCTCCAAGCATCACCCACCCCTCGCAGCCTGCCCCTCCACTGCCCTGCAATTTGCACACATGCACATGCACATGCAGTCAACCTATCCATGCTTCCCAAGGCCCTCCCCATGCTCACATCCATGGCTCCAGGTATGCCAGGAGCCACACACCCCAGAAGAAAGCCTTGTTTATTAACTACACCCCTCCCGTGTGTCTGCTACTCAGCAGCCCGTCAACACCCAGGCATTTAGGAACCCCATGCCATCTTGCACTTACTGAAATAATTCTTGTTATTGTTCTTACGCCGCATCATTTGAGTGGGTTTCAGCTCCCAAATTAAGTTACAAGCTGCTTGAGGGAAAGGACTGTGCCTTTTATCTCTTTTGAATACCCCCTCAGTGTCCAGAACAGTGCCCAGCACAGAGCAGGGGCTCATGAAATGGTGGTTGGTGGTGATGGTCATGGCTGGAAGTCAGAGAGTGGCCGAATCTCCATATGTGGGTCCATCTTCGGTCACTACTGAGAGAGTCCCAAGGGGCATATAATGTCACTCCCCTTCCACATCAACCCATAAGCCCGCAATCCTTCTAGGACACTTGGTTTCCAAGCACCACTTTCAAGAAGCCATGTTCAGCCCCCTCACCATGCCCTCCTTTTTAGTAAGGACCATGGGACCTTGTGGGGAATGCCACTCTCACAGGTACTACCCTTAGATATTTCTGGTGTAAATAAGTAAACCTCTGCGTGGCCTCCCTGCTGTGGAGGCTCACACTTTTCTCATTTGTTTTAGGGGCGGGAATGAACAGAATCACCACCGAGCACCTGAAGACTTGATAACAAGGAGAGGGAACATATGCTGGGACAGTAGGCACCAGCTGGGTCCCCATCTTCAAGCACTCCTGTCCAGACCGGAGGCTCTCATGGGAAACTCTCATAGCCACCAGAGCCGCCGCATCAGCATCTGAACAGCTCCAAAGCAGGGGCCAAATGCACCCAGGCTTGGACTAAACTAAAGACTCGGAATCAGGCAGAACGGGCCTTTCTCCTTTTTCTCACCCAACATGCCAGACCCCTCTTTCGAGTCTGGGAGGCACTGGGCGGTAGGACCATTCCTGTCCTCTGGAGCAGTTCCCTCATCCGTAAAGCAAAGGGCTCAGACTGTCGATCCTAAAGGCCCCTGCAGTTTGAAAACCGTTAAGTGCACGAAAACCCAGAAAACCTCTGGTCCCCTGCCTCACTCCCTCTGAACCTCAGGCACGACGTAGGACCCTCTTGCGGCCAGGGAACCGGAGACCGCAAGCTTTCAGCAAAGCACAAACGGCCCCTGCGAAGCTGGTTCCTGCACCGCCGGATTTTCAAATCAGGGAGCCAAGCTGGTGGACTCCCGGGTGGAGCGGTGTTTGGATCCCAGCTGCTGTCCGCCGCCCGGCAGTACACCCCCTCTCGGACCCCACTTTATCCCACCCCGACAGCGCGCGGCCTCTGCTCACCGCGACGGAGGTAGCAGCCTTGCTGCAACGCGACCGCTGCAACTGCGGCGAGCGAAAACCGGTGAGCGCGACAGACCGGCTGTGTACACGGCCGCCATGGCAACGGGCCGCTTCCGGAGGTTCCGGAAGTAGAGGAGTGGTGGTGGGAATGAAGTGTGCGGTCTTCTTCTGAGATACAAGTAAGGTCAGGGCAGAATCGGGAAAACGGGAGATGGGACCGTTGATTCTAGGAAGAATGTGGCAGCTGCAGACGCGAGACGAGGGTCGAGATAAAGGCAGGGAGGCTGCTCAGGAACCAGGAAGCGGGGCCGCAGGGCTTCCGGCGCAGAGCAATCTCTAACTACGGCAGCCGCGCAGGCCCGTCTAATCCCAGGGCAGCGCCGGAGCCCTCGTAGGCGCGAGTCCGCGCCCCGCCCTGGTTAGTTTAAGCCGGCCGGCCAGGCCTGCGCAGTCGCGGCGGCCGGGGAAGATGGTGGAGGACGGCGCGGAGGAGCTGGAAGATTTGGTGCACTTCTCCGTGTCCGAGTTGCCTAGTCGCGGCTACGGCGTCATGGAGGAGATCCGGCGGCAGGGCAAGCTGTGCGATGTGACGCTCAAGGTACCGATGGCTGGGCGGCTTGTAGCTGAGGGAAAAGGGACCGTGTCGGGAGGAAAGAGGGGCGGGGCCGATAGGGGAAGCGAGGTTTAGCGGGCAGACGGGTGGGGAAAGGAGGTTTAAGGGAGGCTGTAGGGGAGAGCGGGAGAGGAGGCTTGGGGCTGCGTGGGTTGATGGACTGACACAGCCTCTCAGCCCTTAGAAGGAGAGGCTGAGAGGCGCGCCTCTGAGGCCCTCGGAGTGGGAGACATTGGGTGCCCGCCTTCCTTTTCTGTCACAGACAAGAGAAAATTGACTTGAAGCCCCTCCGTAGAGGAACGGGTGGTGGCCATCTCTACGTTCTAATAGGCGGCACCGAAGCACCTTCTCCTGTCACTGTAGACATTCTTTGTGCCCTCGAAGTTAGCTGTGTTGTAGAAACACAGGCTCTTCCTTAGCAGTCATGGCTTGCCCCTTATTGTTAGATTAACACCTTGTCTCTCAAGACCTTTTAAAACCGGATCTGGAAATCTGTTGGTGTGGGCAGCTACTGTGCCCCACCCTGGGAGGCCTCCCAGCACCACCTCCCAGGTCACGGACAGTGGACGGATGGGCTGAGTGGAGCGCGATGTCGTAGCCACTTGTTCCCTGCCGGTATTCTGGGCGCCAGAGCCAGCCTTCCCCCCGCGCTTTGCCTTGATTCCTGCTGGAGAGGCCCCTGGGCTGCTGCCGGGCCAGCTGCTGCGTCGAGGGGAGCCCCCCGGGTGGGGAGATGCTGCTGGAAGCCTGTTTGTTCCCTGCTGGGCTTTGGCTGCAAACCCCTCCGCGTCTGGAGGACCCCGTTTAAAAACAAAGCAATACTATACGGAGCTTTTTTTGCTCATATTTTCTCCAAGGGTCAGGAAACTTTTTCTTCCAGGTGTTGGAGTCAAACGTCTGGAGACAGTAGAGTAGGATGGCTAAGTGCGACTTTGGAGATTTAAGGATTTGCATTAAAAACCTAGTTGTAACTTTGGGCAAGTTGATTTCTCTAAGCATCCGTTTTCCAAGTGCAAAAATAGAGATGATTCCTAATTCTCAGTATTGGTGTGAGGAAAATGAGAACATTTGTGGCATTTTTGGATAATGCCTGGCATAAGGCTTTTTGTTTTGTTTTGTTTTGTTTTAGCTTAATCTTTACTGGTGTAAATTTTTCATCACTCTAAATGTTAGAGAACAGAGATTTCACTCACTGGCTCTAGCAGAGCCAAACACTAAACACCGAGGATTACAGTGGAGACGTCTTGGCTATCTTATTGATGAATGGTACCATCCAGGAGAACGGGCAGCTAATGCTCAAAAGCCTGGACCCATCCATGGCAAGTAGGTTACAGATTATACAGTTAGGGGTTGGTGTCGTGCTGGGAGCTGATTGGTCAGAGGTGACATAAGGGTAATGAATCGTTTTTTCGGGGTCTGTTCCTTGTCCCTCTGTCTGGTTTCATGAGAAAGTAGCCAGGGGGTCCTTCCACCTTGGGGCTCAGGAACTGAACCGTGACTTCATGACGTTTTCTTCAGCCTACCTCTAGAGGTCTGGCCTGTGGCGATAGGTTAGGCTGGGGCTACTGTCTTCTGGTTATTGGGGGGGAGAGAGAAAGAATGATTTCTAGAGCTAGGATTTAGAACTGAATTATTTAATCAAATTCATAAGGGCCCATGGTTTCATAAACCCCTCCTGAAGGAGGTTCATATTCCATTGGAGGAGCGAGGTGGCCTGAGAAGGGGAAGGATCTTTAGTGGGAACCGAGGGGTTTGGGAGAAATGAGCTGGACTAAAGGAGGCAGAAGAAAGAAATAGGAATAAGAGATTTTTGATGGCGAGATTTTTGAGGGATTTGTAAGCAGAGGAATGATCTGGTTGTGGCAGTCACACTTGGGGTGAGTTACAGACTAGTGAAAAGCAGTGATAGGGGAATTTTTTTTTTGGATTAAGATTCAGCCTGAAAGGGTGAGCCAGGGAGAGCCCGTAAGATACAGAGAAGCAAAAAAGTCATGATAGAGTTAAAGCAGTGCATTTTGCCTCTGTGTCTAATGCAAATACAGAATATAGCAACCCTTTAGCATAAAAATGCTTTTATGATTTTTTTCATTCAGATGCTTTTTGTTCATTCAAAGAGACAGGAGTTGCTTCCAAAT
Source organism: Carollia perspicillata (assembly GCA_004027735.1). NCBI lineage: Eukaryota > Metazoa > Chordata > Mammalia > Chiroptera > Phyllostomidae > Carollia > Carollia perspicillata. The sequence continues at coordinate 10,576 of PVKM010045230.1, forward strand.
AAGGGAATTATCAGAGGTAGTTCCCACCAAGAGTGTCAGTTTAAATCGTTGCATTAGTTTCAAGGATCTGGAACACAGAGACCGATATAGCGGCACAGGCGAGAGCTGGTCCGGACCGTAGGAAGCATCTGCTTCACTGGTTTTCTAGCTCTTCCTGAGACCAGGGCTCCGTGGCAGTGTGATGGTGGGGGCCGAGGGGGCAGCCAAGCAAACCAGGTTCTGCCTTGCTCCCCCGCCACCCCCCACCCCCATTCACTAGAGTGGCACAGTGAAATCTGTTTTGGCCTCTCTCTTTCCGGATTGCATCTTTTCTGAGACTTCTGGTTATTCCAGGCGGTCTTTCAAATAAGCCAGTTGGGAGCTTTTTGGGGTGGGATGGGTTTGCTGACAGGTGGGCCACCCCATAGGGCAGTGGTTCTCAAACTTCAGTGGGCATTAGAATCTCCTGGTGGCCGTGTTCACTAATTGTTGGGCCTCACTTCTGAATTTCTTATTCAGCAGGTCTGACGTGGGCTTGAGCATTTGCATTCCCGACAGATTCTTCAGTGATGGTACTCCTGGTCTGAGGCCACATTGTGAGAGCATTCTGAGAGCAGGGGAGATGGACCTGTCCTTTTCAGAGCAATGTGTGCAGGGTCCAGGGAGCTGCTTCGGGCTTCTGACGAGGTGGAATCAGCCTGGCTGTTATTCTAGGAACCTGATGGTGGGAGAGAACTAGGAGCTCTCGCTTCTGCATGCAGGGCTTGCGTTTATTCCCCCTGAGTGGTGCCGCCTGCTTGTCCTCTGTGGTGCCCTGGTCACCCGAGTCCGGAGGCTCTCACTTATCCTGTTCAGAAAATAAACTCCAGTTTTCTGCTGGGACAGCGATGGAGCAGGTACTTGCCTGGGATGGGGCCTAGTCCTGCCTGTTTTCAGCCTTCCTTAGTGCTCACCCTGGGAAAAGAGGCCCGTGTGTCTCTGGCAGTTGAGTTTGGGATGGGGTCTGCAGTGGCCGGCCATCTACAGCACTCAGTATTCTCCATCTAGGTCAGTTGCCACTCATCTGTCTGCTTTGCGTCTTCCAAAATTTGGTGACATTTCTAATCTCTCTCTCTTTCAGCTTCTTTTTCTTTGGGAGCTTTGCTATTCCTTGATTGTCAGTCTGAGAGGCCATACGCATAGCACAGACTCAAGCCTGACTGGGTTTGAATCCTGCTGTGCTACTTAGTAGCTGTGAGGACTTGGGCAAGTTCCTTAGATGCTGATGATTCAATTCCTTCATCTGCAAAGTGGGGATCATTTCCTGCCTGACAGAAGTGTTCAGGTTTCCATCAGTCAATACAGTTAAAACAATTGTGTGGTAAATAAGTGCTCAGTAAGTGCAGATATTTAAGAATAATTTATGGGGTTTCTAGAAGAGTGGAGATATGTGTGTGTGTTCAGCCTGCCATTTTGAATGTGTTTTAACTTCTGA
>PVKM010045231.1:0-12017 GCA_004027735.1 Carollia perspicillata
TGGCCTCAGATCTCACCTGTGAAATGGGGATAGATAGCACAAAGCGTTTCCCTTAAAGAATTCTGAGGATGGAAGGGAACTCAGCTGCCCCAGACAGGACACGCGCAGTAAAAGGTGGCTGTAGACCTAGCTACAATGTAGCTACAATATGATTCCCCTCCCTCCAAATGAACAAAACTTGCCCGAACGTTTGTATGCGACGCACTATGGTATCACATGCATTAATGCTCCCTTGGCTTCCCAGCTGGCATTCCTTCGCCTTGTGAAACTCTGGGGGGTTGGTGGTCAAATCTGTGACGATCAGCTGACATTTGGGAACCCACAGTGTGAATCAGGGGTGTGACCTGATCTGCTGATGAATGACACATTCGCTGAGAGAGAAAACTTGTGCCGAGCTTAAAGCCGGAGAGTGTGAAAACCCCGTGACTGAGCCATGGTCCTCAGGAATGGATGTGGGCGCAGGGAGGCAGGGGAAGGAGTGAGAGGGAACTGGATAAAAATCAATTTCCTAAAGGATCCTGCCATCTTTCGAGCCTCATGCTTCCTCTCCCTCCTCCTACGGGACCCATCAGGGTAAATCCCTTGCATTTTCTGGAACGAGCAACGCTCCCCAGATCTTTGTACACACTGTTCTCTCTGCCGGTCTCCCTGTTCTCTCTGCCTTCGCTCCCTGTTCTCCCTGTCGCCTGGCATAGCCTAGTTCATCCTTGAGATTTTGGTTTAGAGGGAGACCTCTCCAGGAAGCTTTCTGCAGTCGGGATGTTTTATCTTGCCTGCGTGACGTTTATTTCCTCTGGATCCAAAAACAGCATCTGAGTTTTCCTTTGGGGAACCAGTCCCTCCTCGATTCTTATCCATGGGGTTCAGGGATGGGCCCCTGGCTTTATTGGGAAGCCTGGCCATCAGTGTATTCCATCCCACTGGCCACAGTGATTGGTTTCTGGATGTCAGAAATGTCACTCCAGAGAGGCCAGTGAAACTCATTCCTGGAACTTTGATTGGAATTGCTGGGAAAGAGGATTTCCTTTTCCATTGGGGTGGCCAATTACAAGAATAAAGCAAGCTTGGAGTGGCTGCTGGCCATCTTTGCTGCCATGTGCAAGAAGCCTATCGAAAAGTAAATCCAAAACAGAGGAAAGGAGACCTGAAAGGTGGAGAGAAAGAGAGAGAGAGAAAGGGAAGGGGAAGAGGAGAGAGAGGAAAGGACAGAGGGGAGAAGGGAAGGGAAGGAAAGAGAAGAAAAAAGAAGAGAGATACATTGTTTGACATTTGAGCCCCTGGATTCAGTCATGCCTGAAGGTAGTTTTACACGATTTCTCACAAAACAGTCCCCCTACCCCTCTTTATTTATTTGACCAGTGTGGTGGGTATTCTATCACAACCTAAATACACATGACTAATACACCTCAAACCCATACATATCCTGGGCTGGGGTGGGTACCCCTTTTTGGGATCTCACACAGCCCCTATACTTGTATTTTCACTGCGCTTACTAGATTTTATCATAATGATCTCTTTGGTCCTTCAAGTCAGGGAGCAGTAGTACCTTGTTTCCTGCTGTATCTGTAGCACCTAGCCATGCCTGGCACATAATAGCGCCTCAATAAATTCAATTTTAATTGCTTCTTAAACAGTTACAAATGAGTTCACGGTAGCATCTATGCAAATGCACACAAAACAATTGTGTAACTTTTCTGTGGGTCCATGTGGAAATGCACAAAAAGAGTCTGGGAAGATACCGTCTTTGCATCACAGTGTCCATTACCTTGTATCGTAGTGGTTACAAGAAGAAGGTACCTATGTATCAGTCATTATTAACAATTAATGTAAAACAAAGCTTAACAAAGCAGCACGTGCTCTTTGCAATTCAAAAAGTACAGTTAAAAGTGAGCTACCTTGCCCCTCCCGATAAATATTTGTTTTATGAAGAAATAAAAACCATAAATATAAAGGCTGATGAATGATTGAATAAGAAAAGTTTCATTCAGAGAGACCTCAGTTTAAGGTGGCCCCTTCCCCTCTGTCCCCACCCTTAGCAGGCCAGCTGGTTTCCCTGAAAGCTTGGGCCTTGGGCCAAGGTTTTATTTCTTTCTGGGGTAGGCCCCTATCTGGGAGTCCTTTTTCCAGGAAGCCTAGGAGAATGAGTCACAGGGTTTTGCTTTCACAATGAGTACCCAGTGACCAAAGCGTCACCTCCTACTCCTCAAGCAGGTGGGCTGTGTGTAGACTCCCAGAGTGTGGTTTGGCGGGGGGTGGGAGGCTCCTGTGTGGCTGTACGGCCGTGTGGCCCGTGGCTGATGGCTGTTTCCCAAGACACAGCTTCCCGCCGACACTTGGTCCCCAGGTGTAGCAGTGTGGAGAGTCTGTTGGCCCAGACAGTGGACTCAGGGTCCAGTCCTGCCGCTCAACGTGTGGGACCTCTCTCACCCTCGAAACGAGGGAGGTATGGAGCAGACACTGGCAGCTGCTCATCTGATGACTGCCCTGCCTTTTCTTTCTTGTTTATACAACGTCAACTGCGGGGAGTGGGTGCATTAGATGGCCATCTGTTTAAGGCAAGGCTGGGCCTCTCCTCGACCCCAATGTTTCTGTGTCCAAGTGAGTACACACACACACACACACACACACACACACACACACAGTCTAAGTGAATCACAATCACTCCCAAACATCCACTTGCCAGCAATGCGTGTAGGCATAGAACACTCTTCTCACTTCCTTTGTGGTTTAGGCAAGTTATTTAATCTCTTTGTGCCTTGGTTTCTTCTTTAAAGTAGGAATGGTTCTTACATTCCATTGTTTGCCATGGACCTTAAAAAGAACCCAGCTAAAGGGCCCGCCCTACAGTAGGAGTTAGAATAACAGTTCTTAGACAAACACTGTTGGCTTAATGCTCCATGTGAGGACACCTGTGGCCTCGGTGAGTGACAATGACGTTATTAGCTTGACTCGCTAATCCAGTTAAACCCATTTGGAAGGTGTGCGAATTATTACATAGGAGGAGAAATACTACAAGGACATAGGATGTGGGCTGTGAACTGTTGAGAGTGACTGTGGTTTGGAAAGTCGCCTTGTGGGAAATTCAGAAGTGCCGGCCGCTTCCTTCAAGGCTCAGATGCTGTGGCTCTGGGGTGAGGCCGGGGCCTCTGTTCACGAAGGCCCCAGTGGATTTTATTTGATCCGCTAAACAGTCTGGGAATTACCTGTTTGGGAGATTAATTCTAATCCCTGATTTTGCCCTTCACCATCCGGGCACATCCTCCCGCTTCCACAGCCCTGGTTTCCTTGTCTGTGAAATGAGGCTATTGCCAACCTCAGTCGTCCGTAGCATGAGTTAACAATGGGGCCCAACGGGGGGATTGTTTCGCCCCAGAGAACATGTGGCACTGTCTACACGGGTTGGTTGTCATAACCGGGCATGGAGCTGACAGGAAGGTGCGATGGGCTTTAGTGAGTAGAGGCCAGGGATGCTGCTGAACACCCTGCACTGCACGGAATGGACCCCATTTCAGAGAATTATCTGGTCCCAGATGTCATCGTGCCAAGACCGAAAGACCCAGGTTAAAGATATTAACATGTTATGTGTTCCAAGGAGGGTGGAAGTCAAGGACACCTATCTATTGCCTTAGCATAAAGTTGCCCATGACCTACGAGTTATCGGGGCAGGGAAGAAGGTTCGAGAGCCAAAGAGAGCCACACTGTTCTGTGTGAGGGCGGTGGGGGAGTCGCAGTGGTACCGGAATCTCTGTGCGTGACCCACTGGGAGAAGCCAACTGCCTGGCCCTGGCCACCCCATTGGTCAGATGATGGCCACACCTAGTGTGCAGGGAGGCTGGGAAATGTAGTCTTTACTCTGGGTGCCCATGTGCCCAACTAAACTTGGGGTTTCTGTTACTCATGAAGAAGAAGAAAATGGATCGGGGGGATGGGTAACTGGCGGCGCGTGCTCCAGTCGGCTACCATTCATTGAGCTCCAGCCGAGTGCCAGATGCTTCACACGCTCTGTCCATTTAATCCTCACAACACTGACAGCAGATGAGAGTTACGATCCCGATCTTGCGGAAGCCAAGGCGTGGAGGACACAAGGGACTGCCCCGAAGTGACAGTGCTCCCAGTGTCTGTGCAAGGTCCCAACTCCAGTTTCTGTAGGCCACTCTGCCAGTGCTCGGTTGGGTGGGGGGCTCAGAGACTGAGGGGGCCACCCAGTTGTCACCTCAGATGAACAACTGTTTGTTTGGTCTGCCTAACATCAGTGCCTTCTTCTGAGTGCAGAGCCCCAGGTTTCCTGTGGGGAACGTAGCAGATGCTATCAGTGCCCTGGCCAGTGTCATAACCTTCAGTGCGCACTGGCCTAACCCTTATCTCGTTGTCTGAGGACTTTCTTAGGTCACCAGGGACCAGTCTGTTCTTGCGTGCTGCAGTTCTGGGCAATTAAATCTTCTAAGAGCAGCTCTCAGGTGACTGACAGGAACTGGCAGGTAAATCCCTCGGCACCCGCAGCCCTAGGAAGGGGTAACTCAGGTGCGTGTTCTACACGGGCTCCCAGAGCTTCCTGACGGGATTAAGCTGCGGTGGTTACTTGCTCATTACACATTCTCTGTTCACTGCCTTCCCTTTTTCCTGTCTCATTTCTGGGATCATCTCCCAAATTATCTACTTGTACCTCAAGTCCTTGTCTTGGGGTCCTCTTCTGGGGGAGCCCAAGCTAAGGATAAAACCATCCTCCCCCCTCTCCAGTGTCTTTCTATGTGGTTAAAGTGGGAAGGACCCCGTGCCAACTCCGGGGATGGCACCTGACCCATATCCGACCAATCGCACCACCATAACTCTTTAGCTGCTGTGTGACTGGTTCAGAGATGGCCATGTGAGCCCCAGCTGGGCCCATGACAGCTTCTTTCTAGATTTCTGCTGGGAAATTGAGAAAGAACATTTTTCTGCTATGGTCCCTAAACTTTAGGCTGGTGGCTTGAGGGCCCGTGTTCTCTGAGACTGAAGCCACCTCAGAGGCAAGCAGTGCTGAGATGAGAAACAGAAATCAGATCCTGACGGCTTTCTGAGCATCCCTGGTTCCGGGGCGGTGCGTACATAATTTTACATGTCGTTATCAGGCCGAGGCATCCTGAGCTCTCTCGTTCCCCGCAGGCAGGACTACTTCCCATGTATGGCCTCCCTACCTGGCCCGCAAGGCTGCAGGGTTTGCAGTCTCGGGGTTTGGCTGGGGAACAGCTCTTGCCTGAGTGTTCCAAGTTGCAACATTGTGGAGCAACTGAGTGACCAGAGTTTAACGTTGGCACTCATTGAGAAATGAACTGCTCTCATTTCAACTCCAGGGTCATTAAGAAAGAATGAAAGGTGTTTCCCCTGGTCTTTGCCAAGCAGCTGGCTGGGACTCTGTGATGGAAAGGTCTGAGTTTCTTTGACCCCTAGGCAGAGTTAACGGGCCTTTTTTTTTTTTTTTACCCCCAAGGTTGCAGAGCCTCAGGTTGGGGTGGGCAAGAGCACCTACCCTGGGAGACCTGGAGGAACAAGTTCTCAGAAGAGCCCAGGTGACTCAATTACTATCTTAGGGGGCCAGACCTGGGAATTTGCCTTTCGAACATGCTTCCCCAAAAGTTGAAAAACTTAGGAGTCTTTATTTGTAAATGGCAGAAAACCCAAGTGAAACTGGATTATGCGAAAAAGGTGACTTACTGGTGTAAGGAACTGACCGCTGCCCCTTCTCCCCACCGACTTAAATAACTGACCAGTTCTGGCTTTAGGCCTGGCCGGATCCATGAGCCTCAGTGAGGCTGCCAGGCACGGTGAGGTAGCCTCTCTCGGTTTCGCTCATCAGTGAGATGGCTCCATTCCCCGTCTCTATTTAACAAGATGGCAATACGGTGGTCCCTCTTATTCACCGGGGACATGTTCCACGACCCCTCAGTGGATGCCTGAAAGCTTGGGTTGTGCCAAACCCTGTCTATACTACGTGTGTTTCCTGTGCACATGTACTTTTTCACTTAAAGGAAGCAGTTAATGGATGGTACAAGATTTTATTACGATACTCAGAATAGCGCGCAATCTAAAACTTACAAATCGTTTATTTCTGGAATTTTCCATTTAATATTTTTGGACCACAGTTGACTGCAGGTAACTGAAACCAGGGAAAGCCGCCCGCAGGTAAGGGGGAACTGACTGCCGTCCAAGTCTGCTGAGAAAGAGGGACTCATGTCCCGGAGACTCGGTTGAAGTGCCAGCGTTGACTCTGATTCGACTAACTTAGGTCGGGACCCATCTCTGAACCGACCACTGTCACTCAAGGAAGGCGATGCTCTGATTGTCCAGGCCTGGTCACACACCTGTTGGGGAAGGGACAGCGTCAGCTGAACTTCAGGGCCTGAACGTGGGCAAGGTGAAGGTCCCCTAATACATACAGGGTGCCGTGAGCAAACATGGGGGGATGAAGGCTGGACAGGCAAAGACAGGTGGTGTCCAGCGTAGAGTGCCTGGTTTAGGCCGTACATCTCAGGGGCTCTTACTTGGCATCCTTTTGGGGTCCAAGTTGTTCTTTGGTGCAGATCGGGAAAGGAGAACCGAGGTCCCCAGTCAAGAGATCACTGAGGCATGAAGCAGACTCTGTCGATTGCTTAGTTCCCCCTCTTCCTTGCCCGTGGAACCTAACGTTGGGTGGCTAGGAACAGCACGCCAGGCCCAGAGCATGAATTCTGATTGGCACAAACCAGCCATGGCAATCTGTCTCCCTTTGTCTTCATCTTGGGGTAACACGGGACCCAGTCCTGGCCAACTGGGCAGCTGGGATAGTCTGCTGAGGGCTTCTGGGACGTGTTCTCCCTGTTCAAAGAAAGAGATTCCTCCCCCAGCCCTTTTTCTTTCACACACACATTCTTCCATCCTTTGGACGCTGTTCTAGGATGTGACATTTGGAGCTACAGCAGTCATTTTGAGACCCTGAGGAAAAGGCCAGGGGAATCCTGAGGAAGCCCCCTAATATTGAGGGGCTAAAATGGCCAATTCTGAAAAGGCCTACCTATTGGTTTATTGTTACCTGAGATGGTAAGTGTCCTGGTCAGCGAAGGCCCTCTTAACTGAGTCTCCAATCACCTGCAGCCCGAAGAACCCTCGCGAACCCACTCCAGGCTGTCAGAGTTGGAGGCGGGGAGGGCAGGACAAAAAAGGCTGCCGCTTCTCAGAGGTGATTCTGGCTCTAGCGCTGGTCCAGCCTGTTCTGGTTTGCTCTCTGAATGTTCTGTGCTGAAGCTCTCGCACCTGGTAAACATTAATAATTCATCCAAGCCCTACCACTATGGGCCGAGTCTTGTGAACTTCCTTGTAAGTCTGGAAGTTGCCTGAAGCCCTGCGCAAGCATTTACGACACAGAGTAAGAGCGGGCTGGTGGCAGGGGTGGTGGGGTTGGGGGGCGGGGGGCGGAGGAGTCTGGTCTCTAATGTTTTTATCTTTGTTTTGTCAATGTTTTATTTTTTCATGCCATCAAACCTACAGAAAAGTTGGACACATAAAAAAAGGACAAAAACCACCCATATGTACATACGCCTATACACCCTTTACCAGCTCTGTTGTTGACATGTTATGTCATTGCTCTCTGTGTTTGTGGGGTTCATTTTTGAGCCATTCGAACGTAAGTAACATACGTCGTGGCCACTTACTGTTAAATATTTTAGTGCACGTTTGCTAATAGGAGTATTTTCTTAACCCTAGCGGAGTTACCAACCTTAGTACCTTTAGCATAGTCTCCAATTTCTATCATGGTATTCCAACTTTGTTAATTAACCCAATAAGACCCCACAGGTTTTTCCTCCTGAGGTCCGGGATCCAGTTTGAGCTCAGACATTGCACTTAGTTGTCATGGGTCTCTTTAGTCCCCTATAGTCTGTAACCTGTCACAGCCGCTCTTTGTCTCATATGACAGGGACATGGTTGAATGATATACACTCTCCGCACACACTCCTTGTTTTTTGTTTTTGTTTTTTTAAACAGTGTCCCTTAGTTGGGATTTGTCTGTTGTTCCCTCATGATCGGATTCAGCTTAGGCATTCTCAGCCTGGGCACCGACTTTGATTCTCACAGAACCTGGCCATACAATCCTGAGCAAGTTATGCCTTCTGTTTGAGCCTCAGTTTCCCTATCTGTAACAAACAAATTGGCTTCAACGAATGCCCTCTCATTAGCTAAGAGCTGTGCCCATTCTGGATCAATCATTGATGAAGGGGAACAGATTACTGTTCCTATTTAAGATGGGTCGTTACTTATCTGCTGGGACTAGAGAGCAACCCACCCTCCAAAATCAAGGAATTTCTGCTCCTTAGCTGAGCCCTAGATCAAAGTTCTTTGGAGTGTTTTGCTTGTGGAAAACAGGGAGGAAGCTAAACTGGCCAAGGGAGCCTCAGGCTGGAGTGCAGATTTTTTTTTTAATTTTTAAAAAATTGTATTTATTTATCTTTAGAGGGGAAGGGAAGGAGAGAGGGAGAGAAACATCAATGTGTGGTTGCCTCTCATGCGTCCCCTGCTGGGAACTGGCCTGCAACCCAGGCACGTGCCCTGACTGGGAATCGAACCACGATCCTTTGGTTAGAGTGCAGATTTGACAAAGTCTTGATCAATTCAATGGGGCGCTTTAGAGCATAGGCTGTTGATTAGAGGAGCCCCATGCCGGGAAGAAAGAGCCAGCTCCTAGCCCCGCACTGTGCTCAGTCCCTGGCTGGGGGCTCTTCGGGAAGACCATGGTCTTGGTTTGCAAGTCGAGACACATCCCAAAGATGCCGTAGCTGGAAGTTGTCAGTTAACTGCACTTTTCACAGGAGAATAGCAAGTTCTTCCCTGAAGCTGTGCCCCTCCCGAGCTGCCCAGTCTCTGGCCTCTCTGTGCCCTAAGAGGTCATCCTTGAGGTTGACATGTTCATTTCTGCCAGACCAGCACTGGGTTTGACAGAGTGAGTCAGAAAACCAAGTGAGAGATTAGACTCATTTCAGAACTTCGGTTTCATGAGGGAAAAAAAAAAATGGTTTTCCCCACACAGAATATTTTCATTATAGCAAAATTAGAACTTGAACCTATACACAAGGAAGATAAAAATTACTCATAACTTTTCCACCACTGAAGCAATGACATTAAAAAGATCATAATAGCTAACGTTTGTGGAGTGGTGGCTGTGTGCCAGGTTCGGTGACCACAACTGGTATCCGTCACCTCGTTGAACCTCAGCACTGCTGGGGGGGGCACGGACTCCCTCCGCGCCCCAGTTTGCTCGTGGCCCAATGGGAAGATACAGTACATTCGAAGAGTTCGTCCGTGTGAGGTGCTTGGAACAGTACCTGGCTCCAATAAATGCTTCATGGAGGGTAACTGTTATTTCCATACACTCTCTTCGTCCACAATTCAGGGAACTTTTTAAAAAAACTATGAAAACCAACCATTTCTAAAAACCTGGCACCCGGACTCCTTTGGGAGCAAACCTCGGCCTTTTCTGAGGATCTTTATTGTCTTGTTGAACCCACATCGTGGGACTGTTCATACGTTTCATATCAGTGAGTCTATAATGAGATGCTATAAAATATAGGGTGTCTATGCCACAGCACTTTCCTGAAATCTGAACATCCCTAAATTTCGAAACCCTGGATTCTGATAAGGGACTGTGGACTTGCGCCATCGGTGTTCAGGGAGTCGGCGAGGTGGGTGCCATTAAAATCCCTATCTTAGTAAAGAGGAAACCGCAGCTCACAGCCGTTGTATGTTTTGCCCAGGGCCACCCAGCTACGGAGGTGGGAGACGGAGGGTGTGAACCTGACGTGGACGGATTCCAGAGCTTCTGTGGTGGGGGAAATTTTTTCTTAAAATAGTTCCCTTTATGGCAAGATTTTCCGGAGCCTTTAATCTGCCAACGTGCTCTGTAAAACTCTGGGAGGAGGTGAGAAAAACGCAGCATTCCCCAGACTTACGAGCTGTGGATGTCAAGGTCGTTTTTCAGAGGGAGTTTCCCAGTCGGTGCTCACGCTGAGGCCCCTTGGAGGAGATAAGGAGCGCTGGGGAGACCAGGGGCATGAAAGGGACGAACTAAGCACACGCGGGCAGGCAAGGACGCCCTTGGCGACTCCCACCCTGTCACCAATTGACTTCACGTGACTTTGAAAAAAATCCTACCTCCTGACTTGTAAAGCAAATGACAAAAGCATCTTTGAGGTCCCTTAGCTCGCCAGCAGCATTTTCTCTGAAGAAAGCAGGCAGGCTGACACCTTGGAAGTAGACTTTCAGAAAACTTCAAAGGGGCGCAGCTCCGCTGTGCCTGTTTCCAGGAAACCCTTTGAAACGTCGGGCTGGGCTGGCTGGGCCGCGGGGTGGTGGGAACGAAAACGCAGGCAGGAAAAACCCTCACTGCCCTCCAGCTCCTCCAGGCTGAGTCCCGCCCACTCAAGTCACCTTCAGCCTTTTAGAGACCGAACTGGGGGACAGCCTCTTTTCTCGCTGTCCCAACAGCCTCCCTGAGGCTGTCTCAGCAGGGGCCGGGCTCACCAGATTGAATTCACTTATTGGGTGCCCTTCAAAGACATGCAAAACTCAATCACTCCGCGGACTTCTGAAGCTGTGCTTTCTAATTTTTGAAATGGTGAAAACTGATCCAAGATACACGGCATTCAAGGAAAAGAAAGGTATCCAGAAAACACAAGTCTCCCCATCGCCATGACCAGTTTTTCAGATCTCCTTCCCGGCGAGTTTTAGACGTACGTCATCATATACTGTTACATCTGTTGAGATGCTTTTGGCTACGCCCAGCCTACAAGTTTATGACTGACTTGTAGGATGTGTACATGTGGAGAGTTTCAAAGTCCATTTAAGAAAGCAACGATATTGTCAAGGATCCAGATCCTTCCTGTCTCTCCGCTGCTCTCCATGACCTCTGGCCCAGCACCTTTGTGTCTTAATAATGGGTGAGGCAGGGGCGTGGGCAGGAGGAGTGTCCTGGAGGCCACTCCCATGCCAGGACGGCAGGTAGTAACTTACTTTATTATGCGTAGAAGACGTGAGTGTCGTGATGACAGCCGCTACGGGGGAGTCAAACTCATTTTCACCGGGCGGCCACGTCAGCCTCGCAGCTGCCTTCAAAGGGCCAAATGTCATTTCAGCTCCTCAACAGTTAAGGAGTAGTTACATTTCTACAGCCCTAAAATTATTTCAGCCCTTGGAAGGCAACTGCGAGGCTGATGTGGCCCCCGGTGAAAATGAGTTTGATTCCCCTCCAAAACTCAACTGAATGGATTCCCCAGCTTAGCTTCTCTAGCTGTTCCCCCCCCAAAAATGCCCCGGTTCCCCAATGCCAGCGGATGCCAAGGCAGGAGATGCGAGGAATTGATGGTCTTGGTGAGTGCAATTCAAAAATGTTATCTTTGCGGATACAATCGTGTAGTCACGTGACTCTAAGAACGCGTTGTAAGGGCCGGGCAGCTGAGGGGCCTTGAACTCCTGTTTCATTCTCATCGCAGTAGAGCTACCTCTGGATTTCAGGAGAGCAGGACCGGACTGCGTGGTGGAGTAGATGTAAAAAGTGAGTTTACGAGAGAAATTGAGAATGATCTGAAGGAGCTTTTGGGCTTGAGCAACCAAGTGTTCAGTAGGGGAGAAAAGCGTTCTGGGGCATCAGGGATCAAAGGTTCACTTCCAGAGTTTGAGAGTTCTGTTAGACATCAATAAGTAACAGCCGGACACATGAGACAGGCGTTTATTATCACCAGGCTTCTTGACAAGTAAATCACACATCTGCAGGTTGTTTTTTTGTACTTACAGCCAGAAGTATCCCATCAGAGACAACGTATGTACATACATGCATGTGTGTGTATATATTTATACAGAGGTATCTATTCACCTCTCTATCTGTCGTGCGTGAATTCATTTAGGGCATTGGGAGACTTGGGGCTGCGGAATGTAGGTAGGGGAGAACCTGAAAGACTTTTTCTGGATACTTCCAGAAAAAGGAAGTATCCTTTTTTTAAAATTTTTGCTTAAAAAAA
>PVKM010045232.1:0-12023 GCA_004027735.1 Carollia perspicillata
GGGTCACACAGCATAAGCTACAAAGCATCTGCAGATGGCTGCTACTTGTTCTGGGCTTGGAGGTGCCCAGGTGAAGCCAAACTGTGAACTAAGGCTGCCTGCTGCTAGTGCTGGGCCTGGGGCAACTTAGCCAGAGGTACAGGGATCCATGAAGCCAGATGCTGCTTGTTTGAACTAATTTAGGAAAATATGAAGCATGGGCCAAGACAAGCCATTTGTATGGAAAAACCACTGGCAATAGCATGGTGGGCCTGAAAGTTGGGTGGGGTAGGGCCTCAGGGAATCACCAGGGTGGGGCAAACAGTGTGAGCCAGGTTGATGGAGTCTTAGGTATGGTGCATATGTGCTAGTTCTGTGGCTCTGTAGCTCTGTGGGGGAGGGCTCAGAAAAGGAACAATGGCCTCTACCAGCACTGCTGTCTGGGAGAAAGCTGCCCCCCAGCTCTTGCCCTGATACTGGACAGTTCACTTCCTCCTTGTATGTCTCTGATGCCTTTCAATTTGCTGCCTCCGCACTGGAGCTCAGAGGGAGTGAGTCTGAGTACATCTGTGTGTGAACCTTTTAAGAGGATCTGCCAGGGATTCCAGCAGTTTCTGTCTTCCACAGCCTCAGTCTCCACTGGTTTTTAGGCCAGAAGTTATGGGAATGTCTCTTCCTGGCACTGGAGCCTTGGGCTGGAGGGCCTGATGTGGGGCTGGGCCTCCTTGCTCCTAAGATAGCCCTCCTAATTTTCAGCCACCACACATGGATGGGTGTGGGACTGGCCCATTCTGCATCTCTGCTCCTCCTACCAGTCACAATGTAGTTTCTTCTTTAATTTCATAGTTGTAGGACTTCTGTTCAGCTCGATTTTTGACAGTTTTGAATGGTGGTTGTTCTATAGTTATGATTTTAATGTGGTTGTATAAGGAGGCAAGCCATGTTTACCTGGCCACCATCTTTGTTCCACTTCAGGTTTCCACAGACACCTCAAACTCACTGAGGTCCCAAACTGAACGTGTTATCCAATGTTACCACTCCCCATTTCTCTAAATTCTCCTTTCCCTACTTTCCCTATGTCTGGTATAACTATTCCAAGAATACCCCTGACATGTGTTACACTTTCCCTCTACTATGAATATTTAATCAATTGCTAAATCTTATTGTTTCTATCACCACAGATCTCTTAGCTTAACTTTTTCCTTTCTACCCTGTGGTCACATAAGTTTTCCTTGGGCTATTGCAGTGGTTTTCCAATGAGCTTCCTCATATTCAGATTTCCCCTTTCTACCCTGTCAGCTACATTAACACCAGAGTTATCTTTCTAACATACAAATATGGTCAGGCCCTTGCTTGACTCAGAACATTTTGGCTCTGCACCCTCTTCATGATTAAGTAAAAATTCCTTATCATTGACATTCAGGCATGTTCTGACTCCATCTGTTTTTTTTTTAGTTCATCTCCTAGTTGGCAGAAGTAAGAGTTCCCTTTGTTGTGTTCATTTATCACTGTGCTCACTGGTCTAAGCACTGAACAATAATATGACTGACATAATCAATTACCTGTATTTTTCAGACCATAGGACACACCTAAGTTTTAGAAAGGAGGAAAATAGGAAAAAAATTTTTGAAGCAAAAAATGTAGAAAAATATTTAATAACATAAATAACATAATATTTCACCAATGTAAATGTAAACAGAATGCAACAGCGGCTTTAACAACCATTATTCCTCCCAAATTTGGGGTGGGTTGGGGAGGGGAAACTATGTCTTATGGTCCGAAAAATACAGTAGTTGTGTGTGTATTACCATGTTATGATTCATTCAAAGACATCCATTATAGCGATCTGACTTCAGTAAATGATGGCTGATTTGAATTGAGATTAATTGGAAAAACATTCCTTCAATAATATTTGCTCAAACATACTTGTTATGGAACGTATATGTTGCATAAATCATAGTTCCCCCAATTTTTTCCACACAAAATTTTCCTAAACTAAGTCCCATCAAATGATACTTCATATATATTTCTCTAGCAAATACTTAATGAGAATGACTATAATAATTTCTATATTATTATACCAACATAAAACTTTAATATAAATTGGATGTTTTCTTTTTTCCACTGCTCTTCCTTAAAAAACAAAACAAAACAAAAAAAAACCCAAACTGTCAAACCAAAAATTATTTATAACAAGAACATTCTTTTCAACACACTCCTTAAATAATTTCAAGCTTTGTCAGATTTTTTGGGACCCCTGCCCCTGTATGTTTACCCACACAGACATAAAATGACCAGTGTAGTACTTTGACCCACATGGCAGGCACTCAGTAACTGTGTGTTAATGACAATGATATGAACTAAATTAAATTAGCTATGCCCAGGCCTTGCAAAAATAACAGTAAATGAGGTTTACTTCAGAAATAGAAGTCTAATACACATAAATCAGTAGAAAGCTTATTTTCAAAAATGTATTTTCTTAAACACTGACCTCACACCATATAGAAAAATTAACTTAAAATCAAAGACCTAACTATAAGACCTAAAATTCCTAATAAAAAACTTAAAGCTTTGTGAGCTTGGCTTTGGCACAGTGGATTCTTAGATGTGACCAAAAAAACATGAGTGATTAAAAAAATAGGTCAATTGGACTTTATCAAAATTAAAAACTTTTATGTATTAAAAACATCCTACAGAAAATGCAAATATTTACAATTATATATCTGATTAAGGTCTAATATATAAAGAACACATCTCAACAACAAAAAGACCTAATTTTTAAAATTAGCAAACAACTTGAATAGATACTTCTCAAAATAAGATATGCAGATGACCTACAAACACATGCAAGGATGCTCAGCATCATCGGGGGTGTGGAGTGCAAGTCAAAACCACAATAAGATACCACTTCACACCTACCAGGAATGCCATTTAAAAAGAGAAAAATAACAAATGTTTATAGCAGCATTATTCACAATAGCCAAAAGTTGGAAATAACCCAAATGCCCATCTATTGATGAATAGATAAACAAATGTGGTGTATCCAGACAATGCATTGTTTTTCTGCCATAGATGGAATGAAGCAATAATACAAGTTGCAACATGGATGTACTTTGAAAACATTGTGCTAAACGAAAGAAGCCAGACTCAAAAGGCCATATATTGTATGATTCTATTTACATGAAATATACAGAATAGGCATAGGTCTCCATAAAGTCAGAAAGCAGGTTAGCTGTTGATGGAGGGGGTGGGGAGGGAGAATGGAGAATGACTGTTGAGTGGGTGTGCAGCTTCCTTTTGGTGGGGCAGAAAAGTTCTAGAGCTGCGATAGTTATGATGATTGCGTAACATTGTGAATATAGCTGACGTCTCAGAATTGTGCACTTTGCAGTTGTTAAAATGGTGACTTTTATGTTGTGTGTTTTCTACCACCTTAAAAAAACATTTCTTTTAGTTCTTGGGTAGTAGGACATTGGCAGCTGTATTGATGCTTATTCAGAATGGCAACATGTTCTATTGGAACATAGCATGACAGGGAATCAGAAAACACTTGGATTCCAGAACAGCCTTTGTTATCAACTCACCACAAGCTTCAGGCAATAAATCATACAATCTCCTTGGACTTGGTTTTTCCTGGCTGTAAAATATGAAGGGTTTAAACTAGATGAAATCTACCATAAATACCCTCAGCTCTAAAATTCTTTGATTGAACTTATCAGGTACTGATTTTGAATACTTAGTTTCTAACCATGTGCTGTTCTTGCTTCAGTTTACAACAATAAAATGGGTTTGTGTGTCTAAGTTTATGGTAACATAATTATATTTTGAATTTGGTAATATTCAACACCAATAATCCATTTACAAATGTATAGAAGTTAAATAAATTTCACAATATCTTGTAACTAGTCAGCCAAAAGTCCCCAAAGTAATCTGAAAGTGTATTAGCATATTTCTAAAGAGTATTTCCCTTTTTATGCAAAGATTTTTTTGATATTTAATATGTTAGGAATGTGAACTTTTAACTCGTCAAACTATTGTAACATATTTGAAAATTATAGTAATTTGATTAAAATGTTGCCTATAAGGCAGAAGGTTTGGTTAATAGAATCCATATGTAATTAAAATGCAGAACTAAATGTAATCAGACTCCAGTGACTAGTGCCTTCATATTGATAGTTTTACAACGGCCTCTGGGGTTGAAAGTTTAAATGTTACAGAATGCAGCAACACTGCAGAAAACAACCTCACCTGGCAATGTAGCTGTTTTAAAGACATGGACAGTCACTTGAAAAATGTGACTATCGCAGCCTAGATTGTCATCATTTTAGGAACGTCTTCCGTTGGCAGGTGGTTGAAGCACATGACTGGCGGGCTGGTGGAGAACCGCCCTTTCCAGTGGTGTTGCATAAACACCCAGAGATGGAGATCCTTGCCATGAGCCAAGCCATGGCCTTCTTTTTTCCTTTTTTAATAACAGAGTTGCCTAATTTGGGTGAATTCATTTGAATCACATGAAAGTTTTAGACACAACACTATGCACCAAGCCACAAAAAAAAGTTAAAAATTTTTTTTCCTGAACTTAAAAAAAGTACTTTCTCTGGACAGTTTTAAGAGTCGACATCCTGTGTTAGAGTTCTCTAATCATCACCAGCACAATTTACAATCAGAACACACAGAGAGCCAGTTTAGACCAGCTCATCTGTTGATCTTGGCAGAGACCCTCCGTCTCACTGTGTGCAGCTGCCACTGGAGAGCTGGGGACTCCGCAGAGAGCCGGGGGAGGGTGGGATGGAAGGCTGGTCAAGGCATGAACACATAGGCCTGCTTCATTTCAACAGTTGTATGTTGCTTAAAAAAAAAACGTAGTCTTTTTATTTTCCTGCCCCCCCTTCTTTTTAACCTGAAATTAAACGAGGACCTCTCATGAGCCACTGCGCTCCAGGCATAAGAAATTGTAATGTCTGGCTTCCAGAAACTGTCCCGTCAAAATGTGCTTCTGATTAGGTGGCTTAATTACAGCTGTGAAAACAATGTTGATTTAGGCCTCAAGATTCCAGGGCATGTCAGCCGTTATTAGCTAACCTTGGACTGAATCCACCATTTAAAACTCTGTACCACTAAAGTCACCCAGCTTGACAACTTTTTATGTAGGCAGAAAATTTGCCAGAAGCAACACATTTTAATGCAAAATATTGTTCGATGCACAATTTCAACGACAGCAGCATTAGTAGTCATTAAAGAGATAGTTAACTTTGCACTTTATCAAGAACAAGGAAGTTCTGTTTGTAAAAACAGTAAGTTTTGAATACTATTTTTAAAGAGTTGACTGACATAAGAATTAATTTTAATTCCTTTAATTCAGTTTTATTTCAAGTCTAGCATGTTGGTTTAACCACCCAATTTTATTACACCTAAATTTTCCTGACAGTTTCATTTGCTGTTAGGAAATAAAATTGCAATTTTTTTCAACATGGGAAATAATGGCTAGTTTTAAAAACATTATGTTTGAAACTTCCCTTGCCTCAAGCTGGTTCAGACACAACCTCAGTTTACTTTTGGAAGGAAACGAACCTCATTAAATTGTTTTAAATATTTTAATATAATATAAGTGTGTTTTTTCATAGTGAGAAAGTTTATTAGACTCATGTATTTATACCTGCAGGGGAAGTAAAAGTCTTAATAATTACATGGTTTCAATACTTTGGAATTTTCAATACAATTGTCACTGATATCATAAATATTATAATTACACATTTAAAGTAGTTCCAGTTCTATTGTATTTTAGATGTCTAAAACTCCCCTTTTATGCTGAGTGGTTTTTTATTTGTCAATATTTAAAAAACTGGATATTAAATAGAAAGCAATACCAGAAGAGGTGGGCAGCTGAACAATAAACATAAGGAGTCGTATAATTCTCATCATAATTTTAGAAGAAATTTTTGCTTGAAAATTCATGATTTATGCCAAACCGAATACCCAAGAGAGAGATAAATGATTTCTTTAAAATGAAATCTCCCACACCCAAGACATTAAATCCAACAAAGTGGGTGGTCAAGGCACATCATTTTCTACTAGTTGACTCATTGAACGATTAACCGACTCACTGTAAGCCATGTGTGGACAAGGAAACTTTTGTTTAAGTTGAATTAAGAGTTAATACATAGGTAATTAATTGTGAGGAATGGATGTGTGAAGTTGTGTTGATGATGTAGTATGTGTGTATTGAGGAGAAAGCTGGGCAACTGATTCAGAAAAGTTAATTTAGTAATCCCATAATCTAAATAGTATCAGTAACATCTAATTGCCAGCCACTGTAGAGATACATACATATATATTTATTCCATCTCTTGTTTAATTTAATCTACATATCAGTCTTCTGAGAAAAATACTATATCCCCGTATTGCAGATGAGGCACCTCAGTCCTGGAGAGGAGAAGTAATTCGCCCAGGATCATGCTCTTTGGGAACTGGATTGGAACCCTTGCCTGTGTGTCCAAAGCCCACACTCTAAACCCAAGATGGAAATAGATACTTTTCTTGGAAAGTGGATTCCAGGTTCTGAAAAAGGAGGGAATCACTGAGAATGAAGAAATTTATGTTGACTTAACCTTTAGGCTTTTAAGAGACAAGCGTACTTAAACTTGAATAAAAGTTTTACAGTTTTCTGCACAAGAAAAAAAAAGCCATTTTTTCTTCAGTAAAAAAACGACTGTGTGAAGACCGACACATTCAGTAGGTCTGTGGTTAAGGCCTTTTACCTAGAACAAAAGGACCTTCCCTTGTCCTTTTGAAGTTGCTTTATGCACAGAGAATTGAAAGTGTATATCTTTCCATGCTATACTGGTTTGAAGTTTAGGTAGATTGCCTTTGTTCTTAAGATTCTGTGTTAGCTTAGAATTTGGGAAGAAACAGCCGTCTTAGTTTCCCAGAACTTTGGCTGAGGGCATGCTTTGATAGCGTCTGAATTCAGCTCATTCTGTTGTATCTCCTTTGTTCTCTGTGTTTGCCTGACACGAGTTGGAACTACATGCCCTTCCAGAATGTAAGGGGCCAACTAAGGTGACAGCTTTGTGTTTCCAGCCTCCTCCATCTTATTTCTGATGACTTCTAACTGAAAATATGTACTTAGTTGAAAAAATGTGCCATATACATTGTATACGTTGTGGATTAAGTCTGATTTTATTATGATAAAGTGGTTGTTTTGATACATTATTTTCTTCATAACTTCTGGTGGTTTATGACTTAATAAAAATTTTATTAAATAACATACTATATAATATAGTTTCTCGTGGTTATAAAGATCTGTACCCTAACTGGTTTTTCTTGATAACATAACATTTTTTTTGGAGAAAACAAAAGGTTTAAGAAGGAGTTGGAGTTTTAAACTTAGATATATACGTACATCTATATAGATATTTTGTATCTTGTCCTGCCTGCATGAGTAGAGGTATTCATTATTTTGGGATGTTACCATGCTTTGCCTATGGAGTAATCTTCTTTAATATCTTGGTTCATGTACTTATATTTCCTAACCTATATTTGAATATGAATTCCTCCAATTCTTAAAAAATATGGCCCTGGCTGGTATAGCTCAGTGGATTGAGTGCAGGCCTAAGAACCAAAGGGTCATCAGTTTGATTCCCAGTCGGGGCATGTGCCTGGGTTGCAGGCCAGGCCCCCGGTGAGGGGTGCATGAGAGGCAACCACACACTGATGTTTCTCTTCCTCTCTTTCTCCCTCCCTTCCTTCTCTCTAAAAATAAATAAATAAATAAAATATTTAAAAAATATGCTTAGTGTGTTTCCTAAAGCAGGTAAAAAAACCCCAAGAAATTATAAATATGGTTATTAAAATATTTCAGCTTTTATAACATATTTGTCTTTCTTTTAATGGCACTGATAACACAAGGGACATGATGTGTAATGATGCTTTTTAACAATATTCAAAGGAGCTTAAATTGGTTACTATTTTAATACTAAGCAAGCAAGAAAGTATGGGGGTTTATCATCTATTAAAAACAGCTGTTTAGTAAATATCACAGCCTTATTTATCCCTGTGTCACAGGAATGCCTCACAGTGGGAGCAAGGGAAGCCTACAGAACACACTTGTTTGACTCTCCACCCCTACTCCAAGCAGGGTAACTTTCCTTTCATCTCTTTTAAAAAATATATTTTTGAGTAAGATTTCATTCAGTGAAAGGATTCTGCTGTTAATAAGTGTGAAAGTCCCTGTTGTCTCAAGAAGACACCCAAGGACAGTCGTCTGTTATCCAAGTGCTCATACTCAAGGACAAAAAGAAAAAAGTGAGAGAACAAACAATGTCATGATAACTTCTGTACTTAGTAAAATAATTTTCACACATTTTATGTCTCCTTGGAAGCCTAAAACTAAAACTTATTTTTGTGTTTTCCAACAACTATTTTTGCTTCACTTTATGAAGGCTTTTCCACTGCAGTGTAATGGAAATGCAGCATTGCATTAGTTTCAGGTATGTGACATGACGGTATGACATTTGTGTACACTGCCGGGTGATCTCCGCAGTAAGTCCAGCCTCCATTTGTCACCAGGCAAAGTTAGAAAAAGAGGTGAGAACTCTTTAAGATTTACTGTCTTAGCAACTTTCAAATTTACCATCTAGTATGATTGACTATAATCACCATGCTGGACCTTACACCTTACTCACTTATGACTCACTCATGTGACTTACTGACTTATATCTGGAAACTTGTTCCTCTTCATCCCCATCACTCATTTAAAATTCCCTCCAACACTCCGCCCCTCTGGCAGCCACCAATCTTTTCTCCGTATTTATAAGTTTTGTTTTGTTTGCTCCTTTGTTTGTTTAAATGTTCCACATATAAGTGAAATTATATGGTATTTGTCTTTCCCTGACATAATTCACCTAGCATAATTCCTTCAGGGTCCATCCATGTTGTTGAATGTGCCAAGATTTCATTCATTTTTTATGGTTAAGTATTACATTGTATACATATACCACACCTTTTTATCCATTCACTCACTGATGGACATTTAGGTGATTTTCATATTTTGGATTTTTAAAACAATGCTGCAATGAACAAGGGGTGTATAATATAGTTTGAAATCAGGGAGAGTGATACCTCCAGATTTGTTCTTCTTTATTAAGTTTATTTTGGTTAGTGAGGATCTTTCGTGGTTCTATATGAATTTTAGGATTGTTCTAATTTTGTGAAAAATGCCTTTGGAATTTTGATAGGGATTGCATTTTTGCAATATTAATTTCCTAATTTGTGAGTGTGGAATATCTTTTCATTTATTTGTATCTTCAATTTCCTTCATTGCGTTACAGTTTTCGGTGTATAATTCTTTCACCTCCTTGGTTAAATTTATCCCTAGGTATTTTTTCATTCAGTTATAAATGAGATTATTTTCTTAATTTCTCTTTCTGATAGTTTGTTGGTAATGTATAACAACAGAAAAGTTTTGTATGTGTATGTTGATTTAATACCCTGAAACTTTGTTGAATGTTTCTATTAGTTTTAGATTTTTTGATGGAGTTTTCAGGATTTTCTGTATATAAAATCACAAGGTCTGTAAAATAGTGACAGTTTACTTCTTCCTCTTCAATTTGAATATATTTTATTTTCTTTTCCTGCCTAATTGCTCTGGCTAGGACTTCCAGTACTATGTTTGAATGGAAATGGTGAGAGTGGGCATCCTTGTCTTGTTCCTGATCTAAGGGCAAAACTTTCAGCTTTTTGCCTTTGAGAATGGTATTGTCTATGGGCTTGTCATATATGGTATTTAGGATGTTGATATATGTTCCACTATGCCCACTTTGTTGAGATGTTTTCATTTTAATCATAAATGAATGTGGATTTTTATCAAATGGTGTTTCTGCATCTAATGAGATGATCATAGGCTTTTTATCCCTCGTTTTGTTAATGTGGTATATTATGTTGATTGATTTGCATATGTGGCATCATACATGCATCTCTAGAATAAATCCTATTTGATTATGGTATTTTATCCATTTAATGTATTGTTATATTTGGTTTTATTATATTTTATTGAGAATTTTTTCATTCGTGTTTATTACTGTTATTGGCTTATAATTTTATGTTTTGTGATGTCTTTGGTTTTGTTATCAGGATAATGATGATCTCATAAAATGAGTTTGGGAGTGTTTTCTCCTCTTCAATTTTTGAGAAGAGTTTGAGCAGGATAGTTATTACATTTCTTTGACTATTTGGTAGAATTCATCAGTGAAGCCATCTGGCAAAACTGCATATATATACCTGTCAATGATTTCCTTAAAGGTAAATGGACTACATTATCCAGTCAAAAGACATAGAGTGCCTGATGGATAAAAACCAAGACCCATGTATGTGTTGCTGACAAGAGACTCACCTCACATGTAGGGACGCACACAGACTGAAAGTGAAGGGATAGAAAAAGGTGTTTCATGCAAATGGACTACTAAAGAAAGCTGGAGTATCTATATCAAACAAAATAGCTTTAAAATAAGGACCGTTATAAAAGATAAAGAAGGATTTTATGTAATGATAAAGAGTTCAGTTCAACAAGAAGATACGATATTTGTAAATATCTATGTTCCCAACATAGGAACACCTAACTAAATATATAAGATACATAAAGTATACAAAGCAATCCAGTTCTTTTACTATACATTTACTTTTACAAGTGAGTTTTTAAAACTTTCCTATTTCTTGTTATTAGTGCCCTATCTTTTTAGCTTAGAGAAGTCCCATTAACATTTCTTGTAAGGCCTGTTTAATGGTGATGAACTCCTTTAGTTTTTGTTTGTCTGTAAAACCCTTTATCTCTCCTTAGATTCTGAATGATAACCTTGTTGGTTAGAGTATTCTTGGTTGGCAAATTTTTCTTTTAAGCACTTTGAATATACACACCACTCTCTTCAGAACTGCAAAGTTTCTGTGGAGAAATCTGCTGACTGTGTTATGGGGGTTCCTTTGTAAGTAATAAGTCATTTTTCCTTTATTGATTGTAAGAATCTCTATTTTTAACTTTTGGCATTTTAAGTATAGTAGGTCTCCTTGCTTTTTTCTTGTTTGGAACTTTCTAGACTTCCTGGATCTGGAGGTCTGCTTCTTTTCTGAGATTAGGGAAGGTTTCAGTCATTATTTTTTACAAGTAACATTTCTGCCTCTTTCTCTTTTCTGTTGATGGGGCCTCTATTATGCAAATCATTCCATTTCATGTGGGATAAGTCCCTTTCATAACTGATAAGTCCCTTCAGCTAGCTTCAGTTTTTAAAATTATTTTTCTTTTTTTGATGCTCTGTGTGAGTTCCACTGCCCTGTCTACCAGTTCACTGGGTAATTTTTCCCCTGCTTCATCTAGTCTGCTGTTGAACCCCTTTAGTTCATCTTTCTGTATTCTTCAGCTCTGTGACCTCTGTTTGGTACTTTTTTTTTGATGTCTTTGTAACTTCAGAGTTACTTTTTTTAAGTATATTTTATTGATTATGCTATTACAGTTGTCCCATTTCCCCCTCTTCATTCCCCTCCACCCTGCACACCCCCTCCCACCCACATTTCCCTCCTTTAGTTCATGTCCATGTGTCATAAGTTCTTTAGCTTCTACATTTCCCATACTATTGTTGCCCTCCTACCTACCATCCATGCTACTTATTCTCTGT
Source organism: Carollia perspicillata (assembly GCA_004027735.1). Classification (NCBI taxonomy): domain Eukaryota; kingdom Metazoa; phylum Chordata; class Mammalia; order Chiroptera; family Phyllostomidae; genus Carollia; species Carollia perspicillata. The sequence goes on from PVKM010045232.1 coordinate 11,643, forward strand.
ACCTTTTCCCCCTCTCTCCTCCTCCCACTCCCCTGTTGCTAATCCTCCATGTGATCTCCTTTTCTGTGGTTCTGTTCCAGTTCTAGTTGTTGGCTTTTGTTTTTGTCTTAGGTGTGGTTGTTAATAACTGTGGGTTTGCTGTCTTTTTACTGTTCATGTTTTTTATCTTCCTTTTCTTAGATAAGTCCCTTTAACATTTCATATAATAAGGGCTTGGTGATGATGAACTCCTTGAACTTGACCTTATCTGAGAAGCACTTAATCTGCCCTTCCATTCTAAATGAAAGCTTTGCTGGATAGAGTAATCTTGAATGTAGGTCCTTGTCTTTCATGACTTGGAATTGTTCTTTCCAGCCTCTTCTTGCCTGTAAGATCTCTTTT
>PVKM010045233.1:0-12028 GCA_004027735.1 Carollia perspicillata
GGCCCCTTTTTTGAGGTCTAAGCACAATTTACAATAGCCAAGTGCTGGAAGCAACCTAGGTGCCCATCAGTAAATGAATGGATCAAAAAACTATGGTACATGTACACAATGGAATTCTATGCAGCAGAAAGAAAGGAGCTCCTATCCTTTGCAACTGCATAGATGGAACTGGAAAGCATTGTGCTAAGTGAAATAAGCCAGGTGGTGAAAGACAAACACCATATGATCTCACCTTTAACAGGAACCTAAGCAACAAAACAAACAAACAAGCAAAATATAACCAAAGACACTGAAATTGAAAACAGGCTGACAGTGACCAGAGGGAAGAGGGGAGGGAATTTCAGGGGAAAAGGATGAAGGATTAGCAGAACAATTATAAAGGACACATGGACAATAACAGAGGGGGTGGAAACAGGAGGGAGGTGGGGAGGGCTGGGGGGCTTGGCTGGGGTGGGAGGAAAAGGCAGAAAACTGTACTTGAACAACAATAGAAAAAAAGATTGGGGGTAGTTGCTAAACAATGTTTGAGTGCCCACTCTGGGACAGGCACTGAGGTAGGCACCGCACAAGCGTAGGAGGAAGAGTGGGACAGAATCCATCCATCTCGTGTTCTCCTGTGATAGTTTATGGTTGGCAGGACGCTCTCACACGTCTCCTTTCGTTAGCTCAACAACCCCGTGAAAGAGGAGGCCAGTAACTATGACGCCTTTCAGAAAAACGAACTGAGACCACATGAGATTATGCAATTTGCCTAATCTAAATTCTTTGACAAATTCATATTACAAGCATATCTTGCATTCATAATGTTCTGCCCTGTGTGAACCCCCAGAAAGTCAAAGATGAATGAAAAGCAGTCCCCGTTCCAAAGGAGCTCAAATTCAAGTGCAGAAGAAAAAAGATAACATGTTAAATAATGTGAAAGCACACAAGACAGAGCTACCAGTGGCCTTTTTCCCTCTCATATTCTCTCAAACCTAATGTTTTTAAGGCACTACCTTCTGACATTTGGATCTACTTTGCCTGCAATATTCTCCTCGCTCCTAGAAGTTCTTAGTCAATATTGACATTGTCGACTCAGAAATCTGAGAACAGGCAGAAGTTCCCATGCAGAGAAGCTGCAGAAAGCTTAGCACAACACGAAAGGTACAGTGGAGCCCCACGGGGAGGGCTCAGGCACAGCTGTCTTCATGGCTTTATAAGAAAAGCCTTCTGCGTTTGGAAATGCCACCTGGCCTCGTGCCCCTTGTAAGAAGGGGCAGCGGTAACGCTAAAGCCTTTTGCTTGCCTTGGCTAAGAAAAGAGCTTGCTTGTGGACTCAGAGACAAAAGCAGGCACCCCAGAACAGCTGTTCTTTTCTTATCAGGAAGGAGCAGAATTTAAAACAGGCCAGACCCACCCCAGCTCTGGCCACAGCCTGCTTTCTACACACTGTTTGCTACTCAGTTGTTTGGAAACTAGCCTCATGTCATCACAGGACCTAGTTCAAGGGTGTTCATGGCTTCCTCAGGTTTGAGAAACAATAATTCCAAAGCCTTTTTCTTGCCTGGGCTAAGAAACTCAGCTAGTTGACTTCCTTGCAGGCTTTGGGGCACACAGAACTGATACTGAACCCCCACTGCTGTCTTTTGCTGGGGTGTGGTCTTGAGCATGTCACAAAATAATTGTGTGTCTCAATACATTCAACTTACCTCAGAGGGTTACTTGAGGATTAGAATAGTAGTTTTTTCCCAAATTTTACCTAGTTATAAGAACTATCCTTCAAAAATCTCTACAGTGGGCCCATTTAGACTTACTGAATCAGAATCTCCAGACAGGGGCCTGAGAGCCTGCATACACATTGTCTCAGATGAGTTTTGTGTTTAGGCAAGTTTGGGAAACACTGAGAGATGCATATGAAGAGCCAGCATGGTTGCATGGCACGCAGGAGGTACCAGTGGTCTTCGGTAGCTGCCTTATCATTGAAGGATGCTGTTGACATTGGCATTCCTATAAGCTCATAGAAATGAAAGGTCCTAGCACTGCTGGTGATTAGCACACTGCTTGGCACTTTAGTGGTTGTCAATCTAAGTTATTAAACTAAATCACTTAACGAAGATTTCTTTGGAATTTACTCAGTATGGGCATTATTCCAGATGCTGTGGAGAGACAAACTATATATAAACTCTGATATAATCTGAAGTATAAAGGCCATTATTAATTTTCAATAGTTCCTGAAGGAGGTAGTCATCCCATCTGGAGTCCAAAGACAATAAGTACTATTTGGACTGACTTAAGAGTAAGCAAACTTTTCAAAATTTGTGTTTATTTTTTATTATTCATACACTTATTCATTTCACTCAATGATTTTTATGTTAGATTGAAGAGAGAAGGGTATTCTAACTTAAAAATTGTTTAAAAAGTCAAAGTCAAATTTAAGGGAAGAATGTTTTCCACCCTTGACATTAAGAAACTATAGACTGTAATCTCCTTTTAATGGATTATCATTTCCCTGGCACACCCACAAGCCTATTTGATACACTATTATTATCTATTTTTCTTACCCGGAGAAGATCTTCGGAGAAACAGTCCTGTTGTTTTGTCCTTCTAGAGTACAGTCAGTACTTACTCAGCCACTGAATTCTAAATATCAAGGAAGGAGATGTCCCATGTGAGAAGTGATCTTGATCATTTAGGTTTGTTTTTAGAAGTGTTACAAATGGCGTACCAGTTTTTATGAGAAACTGTTTAAATGAATTACTTGACTTTTCTAGTCATAGAGATTACCAAACAAAATCTAGCCTCCTTTTATTGTCCCATTGTCAACATTATGAACATAATTTATTGTACTTTAATAATCATTTAGTTGATATTAATGACATGTCGATTATGTAGGGTTATAGGGAACAAAGGATGAAGGAAACATGTCTTCTTCCTGCAATGAGTGACTGCCCGTGCCACAATTAACCATTAATAATACAAATCGCTAGGATTTAAGAAGTACTCGTATGTACCAAGTTGTATATAGCCTCACAATAATTCTATGAGGCTAGTGCCACTTTTTACTCCCATTTTACAGATGTGAAAGTGCAGCCTCAGGCTATGTGACTTCTTCAAAGCCACACGACCAGGTTAGTAGAACGGCCATGTGGCTTCGTTCTGTTCTGAGTTCTTGTATTTGTTAAGTGGAGTGGAAGCCAAATCCTCAGGAATTCTGGCGCTCTCGTTTATTGCAAGCCTGATACTTATTTCTGAACTTCTTTTCAATTTTATAAAATGTGGACAATATAATCTTGAGAATTCTCGGCTATTAAATTAGATAACACAACAAAAATGAATCTAACTTGCTACAGGGCACATCAGATGTCCGCTCCCTGCCCCAGCTTTTGTCTGACTAACAAGTAACACTTCTCCGTACTTGCAGAACGGGCAGCATTACCTTATTCTAATTTACTGTTTCTAATTACTGTGAACAAATGAGCTCTGATTAAGTTCTGATTGTTTTTAAAGTTTCTCTCTCTCTCTCTCTCTCTTTTTTTTTTTGCTTTGATTGATATAGCTCAGTGGATTGAGTGCCAGCCTGCAAATCAAAGTTCGGGTAGTTCGATTCCCAGTCAGGGCACATGCCTGGGTTGCAGGCCAGGTTTCCAGTGGGGGGCGTGTGAGAGGCAACCACACATTGATGATTCTCTCCCTCTCTTTCTCCCTCCCCTTCCCCTCTATGTAAAAATAAATAAATAAATAGCATCTTTTTTAAAAAGTTTCTTTTTTTATCTTTGGAAGTCTGCAGTTTTACCAAAAGATGCCCATACAAGTGAATTTATTTTTCTTTGTGTTGTTTAGAATTTGGTATCCTTTTCCAAATATGAATATTCATGTTTTTCCCTACTTTTAAAAATTTCCAACCATGGAATCTTCCAATATTGCCCCTCCCCCATTCTTCCTATTATTTCCTTCTGAGTAGATGTAAATTGGCTTCTCCTTCAGTCCTCCATATCACAATCTTTTTCATATATATTCCATCACATTTTATTTCCAGTTTGTATTCTGCATAATTTTCAATTCACCAAGTCCTTTTTCAGTTGTGAAAAATCTGCTACTCAATTTTCCCACATTTTAAAACAGATTTTGTACTTTCTCCCAAATTAGTCAATATTTCTTCCAATTCTTTGTAGGCTGACCCTTCTATTTATTGTATATGATGACTCGCCCTCCTGATAGGCCACTTTCTCAGGTTGTTTATGATTTATTGTTGTGAGTTCAACTTTGACAGACACAGTTTTATCCATGGTACTTTACACCTGCCATGGGTCGGGGAGTTATCACTAGAGAAAGGTTGTGTGATTGCTTCTGCCCAACACTCCAGAGGGTCCACTTGTCCAGAACCACAGTTGGTTTTGTTTTGGTTTTTACATTAATTTTGCCACTCAGGAGAGCCTCATCCCTCCTGGGAACTATAAGTTTGGAATACACATTCACATGAAGACCTGGCATGGGGATTTCAAATTCCCTTAAAGATATTTTCATTTAAAGTGGAGACCATCTTTCTTGCTGCTTCATTTAAGCAAGGTCAAAGATTTGTTAAGCCCTTTGTGTGTCTAAGCAGCAGCTTTGCCAGAATTTAGACTTTATGTAGAGCTCACAGCTTCAAATCTATGACACATCTCCTATCCTCAAGTGGCCATTGAAACTCCAGTTTCAAGCTATTATGGTTTATATCATCCATATACAGTAATGTTGGCTTATAAGCCAATCACTCTGGCTTCAAGTTTCTGCTACATTTCTGGCAGCAAGGGATTTCCAACTCCTGTGTTTGTGCTCTTATTTCTACATTTTTATCCAGAACTTTTACACATTCATATTAGGAAGGTCAGTTGTGTTATGTGAGTCCCTATAGTCTGTATGTCTACTTTCAGTCAACTATAAAAAGTTACCAAGCACTACTTTGTATCAGGTACCAGTGAAGGCAAAAAGCTAACAATGGTGAAAGCAACAGAACTTCCTGTCTTCACAAAGTTTAACTATAGTGGGAGTGCACAGACAATTAATAAATAAGCATATAATTTAATGACAGATGGTGGTAAATACTATGAAAAAAACAGTAAAAGAGAACGATGACGTGGGGAACTGATAGTGGGGTGACATTGAGGACTATCTTAGATCGAAGGGGGAGGGAAGAAATTTCTATTAAGATGACATTTGAGAAAAAAGACCTAAAAAATAACAAATCTAGGTATGCATATAATGGAGAGTGTCCCAATGAAAGGCAACAGATACTGCAAATGCCCTGGAGCTAGACCACGTTTCCCAAGTTCAAGGAGCAGTGAAAAGAGCAGAACGCATGCTGAGCAGGGAGAATCGTGGTAGGAAGTGAGGACAGACAGGCGTTGTGGAGGTTAAAATGAGTAAGGCTGGAAGCTCTTATATGTGCCTTATAAAATAAAATAAGACTCGTGGTTTCATTCAGAAAGATATAAGAAAGCAGCAGAGGGTTCTTGAACAGGAGAGTAAAATAATGTGATTTGTACTTTGAAATGTATCTTTTTGGGTGCTCTGTAGTGAATTGACTCTCTATGTTTATATTATAAAAATCACATGGTGTCACCTTGTGTGCTAAGCATGAACTAGTATAGAAAGAGAACTACCCAGTCAAGTTAAAATTTTATAGATCTGAGGTTATTTGTGTAAGATAAACTGAAATTTCTAGCCAAGGATGAAAACATCTTAACCTTCTCCCAACCATATCTTAAGAGTTTTATCTGAAGTAGTGCTACATAGAGATATATATTTTTTTCTAACAAAATATACATCAAGTTTGAATTGAGAATAGGGTTAGTGCAAATTACAAATGTAATCATCACCCCAAACTAATTCATCCCACTTATTAGGCTATGCTTTGAGATTAAATGGCTTCTTTTGAACTCTTCTTCCCTTGATAGAAAATTATCTGATTCCTAGAGTAAAGAATATGAGATTCTCTTTGTCTTGAATTAAAAGAACTGCAGGAAAGCCCAGGTCCAATGATCACTCAGGGTGGCTTGTATTTTGTAGTGCTTCATTTGTACACGCATATTGTACAAAATGCTGCACGCACAGGCATGTCAGAAACGTCTGAGACGCACTGCAGCAGCACTCTGCACTCAGTAGTGGTATTTGTTAGCACCTAGTTCTTCAGCTTCGCAAAAATCAAGAGCTCAATTTTGTCAGTGTATCTAGAAGTGAGCAGGATCATGGTATTAACACGTGTTAACCAAATTAATAAGATTTTTGATCTCAATGTAAATGTCACTTCTCTCCAGAGCCTTTCCGGATTCCACAAATCTGAATTAGCTCCCCTCCTGGTGCTGCCAGAGCACCCTGTGTGCATTCCTGCCTTCGCATGGACCACACTGCATTGCAACTGCTAGTTTACAGCTCTCCAGACGACTTCCCGTGTCAGACTGTGAGCTCTGTGAGGGCAGAAGTAGGTTTGGCTTATTTCTGCATCTGTAAAAGTGCTATACCTGACATGTCAGGAGGCTCAGTGAACATTTGTTGAACGTATGAGGGAATGAGCAAATAGAAATCTGATGTCAACTAATTAATCTGCAGTGAGGGATAGTAAACTATTGGCAATTCAGCCCAGTAGAAATGTCTACTTGGGAAGCCAAATTATAGTGACAAGATTATGGGAAGAACAAAGAATTAGGGCTGGAGAAGTACAATGGCCTTAACCGCTAATACCTTTAAGTCATGGCTGTCCTTGTGACCATCTCCCCTGAGCATAGACTGGCCAAGGGCAGAGTACTTGTCCATCATCGGCTTTCCTGTCCTCTCCTCTGAGCATGTTTTCAAGGTTGCAATAATTGTTTATTATGTTTCTCCTTTCAGATTCCATATATATCAACATCATTTACCTTATATAAATATCCATGATTTGGGGGCTTTAAACAACATAACTGTACTATCGTCTTAGATTTTTGGATATTAGGAGTTCACATTGGGTCTCACTGGGCTAAAATCGAGGTGTCTGCTGGGCTCAGTGTCTTCTGAAGACTCAAGGGAACATCAATTTCCTTGCCTTTCTCGGCGTCTAGAGGACACCTGCATTTCTTGGCTTATGGTCACTTTCTCCCTCTCTAAACTCAGAAGCATAACATCCTTAAATTTCTCTCTGACTCGGCTTCTATCCAAACTTAGCCTTTACTGACTCTTTCAACGATCCTGTGATAACACCGGGCCTGGCTTGGATGACTCAGGGTAATCTCTGCATCTCCAGGCCCTTCATTTAATCTGCCTGCGAAGTGACTTTTGCCATGTAAGGCAACACCTACACTCCAGGGATTAGAACGTGGGCATCGTCGGGGGAACTTTATTTTGCTGACCACACCCTTTAACGGTCTCTCTTTAGAAAATTAGGACAAGGTGTTAAGTAAGATACTGGACCCTAAGGTGCGCCATTCTCTGTCTCCATTTTATCCTACAAATATACCCAGGACATTTCTTGTTCCCCAAATCTCAACAAAAATTCACAAGCTGTATTCTAAGGTATCCGAAAATAATTCACTTTTTAAAATATTGCTACTAATAAATGATGGTAATAGTAATAATAATCTACCATCTTTATTGCTAAACATGAAGCACTGGCCAGACACATTTTGTTCCATTTAGTACCTACAATAATCCCGCCTAGCGCATGTTGGCTTCCTTATTTTGCAAATAAAGAATACGAAGTTGAGAAGAATTTAAACACTTGCTCAAAGTCATTTAAACAATAAATGATGGAGCTGGAATTCAAACTTTTTCAAAATCTGCCATGGTTTTTCCTAGATTTGGAGTCTTAGCCATGTTATTTAACCTTGCTAAATATCAAATTGCTTCTGAAGCAAATTGAAAAAAATGGAAATAGCATCGACCTCACAGGAGTCTTGTGAAGACAAATGAGATATTCCCTACAAATGTTTGACACAGAGTCTGGTATATGGTATGTGCTCACTAAATGTTACTTTTTATTTAAAAGCTAAAATTTAACATTTGTTCCCTACATTATGATACTTTATCAAGTTTGGAGGATCATTTACCACTGCTCCATTGCTCCTTAATACTCATTATATGAAATAAACAGGGTACATTTTCATTTCATTTCATTTATTTATTTAAAGGTTTTATTTATTTATTTTTAGAGAGGGGGAATGGAAGGAGAAAGAGAGGGAGAGGAACATTGATGTGTGGTTGCCTCTTACACGACCCCAACTGGGGACCTGGCCCACAACCCAGGCATGTGTCTGGGACTTGAACCAGCGACCCTTTGGTTCACAGGCCAGCACTCAACCACTGAGCCACACCAGCCAGGGCTAAACAGAGTATGCTTTTAATAAAACTATTTCATCACGGTCAACACAGAGGCACAGAAAGACTACATGTCATATAGGAAGACACCAACAGAACCAGTTCTCTTGAATCCCAGTGCAGTGCTCCAACCTATTAGCAATTTGGACTAATTTGACCTAAAAAAATATGAAACTGAATGTCAAGCATACTACCCATAATATTTCATAGCAACGAGTGAAAAAGTGTGTGCTGCTGTGCTCTGCATGGCTGTGAGCAGGTGCATGTTGGGGGAGGGCTACATGTGGAATCATTTGTAAATGGATGATTCACTGAGTCTAAGAACAATAAAATTTTAGAATCAACTCCTAGATATTGCTGCTAAAACATGGGGTCAACACACATAGTGGGGTTTTTCTATTTTGTTTTTTCCAGGTAAAGTTCCTTAAACTGTCAGTCTTCATTGTCTGTATGTGGCCCTTAAGGTCATTGCTGACAAGCACTAATGCTCCATGAAGATGTCAATGTTAAAAATGTCTTCTTTAAAAGGTTGGCTTAAATGCCTGGAAAAAAAATTATTAGATAATTTCTTACTTTACCATTTAATTAACTTTGGGTTTTAAGGATGAATAAAAAAATCCTGAAGATGAAAAAACATGTTGGCAATTAGGTCAGCACAATCTCAAATTTTACCTTTGAAGTAGGCTTAAGTTGTGTCTGTGATAAATAAGTAATGAGGTTTCACACACTGGACTAAAATAGCTACTTGTGGCAGTGTTTGATAATAAAAGGGATGTTATTAATAATTGAGAATTAATAATACCCAGAATGGCTCCTGGGAAGGCAAACATTTAGTAGCCAAGTAGGGTGTGATATTGTGAATTCAAATAATCATCTCTGTTATTTCCCTAAAGGAAGTCAGTATCTAAGTACTTACAAATATCTAAGCCTTTGCAGAGGAAGAGGACGCTGGAAAGACCAGGGGTTTTTGTGTCAGGCTAACTTGAGTTTGAAGCTTGGGCTCTACCTAACATCTCTTGAGTTTCAGTTTTCCTACCTGTGAAAATTTTTAAAAGACTTTCTTTATTTAGTTTTAGAGAGAAGGGGAAAGAGAAAGAGAGGGGGAGAAATATTAATGTGTGAGAGAAACATTGATTGGTTGCCTCTCGCACACCCCCAACCGGGGACCTGGCCCGCAATCCAGGCACGTGCCCTGGCTGGGAATCAAACCAGTGACCCTTCAGCTAGCAGGCCAGCACTCAATCCACTGAGCCACACCTGCCAGGGCTCTTATCTGTAAAATTTGACATCATACTACTACTTCATGGGGTGACTAAATGAGATAAAATGAAAAAGGCCTGGAATTAGGATCTGGGAAGATCCTACATCCATATTGCAATCAATCATCAACAAACTTTCAAAGTCACACTCAGATTCATTAGAGTATATAGTGTTTGCTCAAGGTCACCCTCAGATCCATTAGAATGCATAGTGGTCTCTTTACACAGTGTTTATGAAGCTAAGAAGGAATAAACATGGAGTCCCAGAATTCAAAGACACCTTGCAAACCTAAGTTATGATGATAAGAATTATGCACTTATGCTTTGGGAATAATATTTCCATTTCTCTATTGCGGTCCATTTTGCAAATATGTGTGGTTATTTATTAAAGTTCTAAGATAAATGAATATACTGTTGAACCTGCTGAATCGGGCATTTCTTAAGTACCATCTATCACTTTAACTTAGCAGGCAGCCTAGCCCTGGAGCTGGAACACGCGGCAGAGACAGATTGTGTAGTTGGAGAGGAGGGCGACTTGGCCACAGAGGTCCTGCATCTCATCTGTTCTCGTGAAAATGTCTGTGACACTGTGAGGAAAGCCAAGAGCCTCAGTCCTCGAAGTACCTAGGCAAGCTGCCCTTGCCGCAGAGGGCCTAGGCATCCCCGTGAGCGGGCTGCGTGACAGAGTTTGACTCTGACATTAAATTCACCTGCTTCAAATAATTTTCACCCATTGGTTCCACTCGCCAAAAATGTAGTGCAGGGACATTTATTGTGTGTCTACTCTGCGATATCCACTATTAGCCCCTTTGCACATAAGTCATTTAATCCTGAGACAACCGTATAAAATGCGATTGGGTATTCAGAGGTGAACACAGTGGTTTCCTTGTCTTTGAGCAGTTCCCTCTCTACCTAAAGAGACTCCTGTGGAAGGCCTCTTACCCGGGAAATCATGGCACATTCGGCACCCGCTTTTCTAATATACCACTACCACTTACTCCTAGGCTCTGAGTCATTACCGCTGTGGCCTTACACACCGGTGGTGGCTCTTCAAGTCGTTACTGGAATAACTACTTCTATGAAGATTGTTAGAATGTATGATAGACAAAACTCTTCAGTTCTCTGGTTTTTTCTTTCCTGATCATTCCAATTGGGCGCTTACCCTTAACCTTACTCTCCCAAGGAGATTCCTCCTGAGATGTGAGTGAGGAAACATTTATTTTACCCTCTAGTTTCCTTTGAAGTAGGGTGTTTATTTTATTTTCCTTCCCTTTAATTAGTCACCTACATCTGTTTTCCATTTTTTTTTAAAGGTAAGATCCTTAGAAGGTTGGATAACATTTAGGCATGTGATGAAGAAGTAAATACCCATAGAAAATGTTCAGGGAATTTTAAGACGAGGAAACTGCAAGGCGAGGCCGATCGCCTGGGTTCATGACGTGGTTGCGGGAGGGAAAGGCAGGATCTGAGAGTCAAAGTCTCCTGGGCATTGATTTGTTTAAAGCTTGAAAAGAAGTCACCTACCCTATTCTAACAGCCTTTCACTGTGTCATATAGTTCCCTTTAACACGTTATTTGTATGGTGTCCTGATCAGATCATTTTATCATGGAAGGTATTTTGGGAACTGTAATAAAATCTAGAGGACATTAGTCCAGTTGTTATCATCACAGATAAAACCCTTTACATCCGTACTGCACTGAAAGTTTACAGACCCCCGTATACACCTGAATATTTCTCACAACATCTCTATGAGGTGAGCAGAACATTTTTATCGTAATTCCATAGATGGGGTATTGAAAGCAAAAGTAAATGAAAAAAAGAGAAAGAAGCCTGTAATGCAAATAATGAACGCCTTCCCCCTCATCGCTCAGCTTCAACCATTATCAACTCTGTTCAATGTCTCCTGTTTGCTCCCTAATCCCAGGTATTTTACCATTTCTTCTGTAACCGTTTCAGAATATCTAATAAATAAATGACTGTTTTATATAGCATTTGAATGTTTCATAATTAAATGTTTAAAAATACAGATTTTTTAATTTGGAGATTTGTATTTTCCATATGGGAGTGGTTAGGTGGTAAGAAGGATAAGCATCGGAAACACCCCGTCCACATCCTGAGATTAGTAGGTTCGTCTGATGCTTGACTGTGGGGCAAACAAGGAGGAACGGGGTTTGTGAGGTGGGGTGGATGCACCTGCCCAAAATCACAGTGTGCGAATTCAGATGAGCTGAATTAAACAGATAATCAACACCATCATCAAGTACGTAAGAATTACTATCGGGTCTTTTAGAATCTATTTGTAAATTGCCATTTTTATTATCTGGATCAGGCAATGGGGGCCTTTTAACAGCTTCAGAGCCAGTTTCTATCCTCCTGGAAAAGGTGGTTAGCACCCTTGTTCTCACCATGTGTACTATGTTGTGTTGGTGCTTACTAGGTTTTCAGTTGTTTATCTGGTCTTCTG
>PVKM010045234.1:0-12023 GCA_004027735.1 Carollia perspicillata
TTCTACATTTCCCACACTACTCTTGCCCTCTCCCTGTCTATTTTCTCCCCACCGTCTATGCTACTTATTCCCTGTACCTTCTCCCCACCCTCTCCTCCCAGTTTGAATCTGTTTGCTTCACCATGCTTTTATGGTGTTTCGTTGTGGCTTTGGATCCAACCACGTCCCAAAATCAGTTCATCAATTGGGAACTACTAAGCAAGAATTTAAGTAGGTATCATATAACACAAGTCCATTTTCATAGGAGGATAAAGTAAAAGGGATGAGATCCACATTATAAGAGGACAAGCAGTTCAAGGGTCCTGCTCTGTTCTAGGCTTCTGACTTCTTCATCCCAGAATTCTTAGGAAGAAAAACAGAAGGAAAGAGGGAAAGGGAGTAAAGATATAGATAATAAAAGTAGAGGGAACACTGATGATCTCTTCACCTTCTTATTTTTTTACATTTATTTTTTCATTGCTTAATCACACAAAAACTTATTATGTTCCTATCATGCTTCAGGCCCCCAAGCTCATAAAATCATACTGGAGTAAGAAATACAGGCCTGTAAACAGATACTTGTAATGGACTGATAAATTACACATGTACATGAACACATACATACAAACCTTAAATAAAAATAAGAATATACTTGACACAGTATATGTCAAGTATACTTCAAAGAAAGTACACTTGGAAATGCAAAGAAAGAAATGGTTAGATCTTAAGCAGTTATGAAAACTTCTAACAAGAGATGATAAAGAGAGAAAGCTGAAATGAATCTGCACAGATTTAAAAAAAAAAAACCACGAGCTAGCATGGTGTATTTGGAAACTGTCAGCTGCTCATTACACCTAGATCACAGAATAAGTTCAGCTCAGTGACAAGTAATGAATTTGGAAGTCAGGAAACATCATGACTGTCCCTAAAAAGACTTTAGACTTTATCCTATAAACACTGAGAATCTGTGGAATGGTTTTAAACAGTGACATAATGCGATACATTTTGCACATTGAAAATCATTCTAACAGAAGAAGGGTTTGAGGGAGAGGGACCAATTAGTTTGTCATGATAATAGTAGTAAGAAATAATAAGAGATAAAATTAAAACTGCACAACATGGGAGTAGGAAGAGTGGTCATATGCCAATGAGATGAAAGAGAATTAAAGAGATAGACTGGAGATTGAGGATGAGGTAAATTATGGTCTAGTATAATTTTTAAGATTTAAGATTAGAAGCCTACAGGGAGAGTGAGGGCTTTAACCATAAAAAGTAATACAGAGGTTACCTTTCTAGTTCTGGACAAATACAATAAATTGTTAATTGAAATAAAATACAATCAGTTGTAATCCTTCTTTGTATATTGTCAAGAGCGCACAGGTGAAAACGAATAAAATAATGATAAATTGATATTGATAATAAGATTCACTTTATAATCCTCTGTGCCCCATTTTATATCATGAACAAGGCATTCATTGTATGTCCTGTACTGATCTTTATACGATGGCCCCCAACTTACGATGGCTCAATTTTGTTTTTTCAACTATACGATGGTGCAGAAACGATTTGCACTCAGTAGAAACATATTTCACATTTGAATGTTGCTCTTTTCTCAGGCTAGTGAATGTGCTGTGATTCTCTGACGACTCTGGAGAGGCAGCGAGCCACAGTCCCCAGTCAGACGTACGGTCACGAGGGTAAGCCTGGCGCCCTACAGTGTGCTGCGCTGTCAGGAGTTTTGGATATTGTGTTTGGACACGTTTAAGGTAGTCTAGACCAAGCTATGATGTTTCATAGGGTAGCTGTATTAAATGCATTCTCAATTTACAATATTTTCAACTTTCGATGGGCATATCTGGATGTAACCCCACCTCATTTTGAGGCGCATCCATACTAGGGATAATAATAACAGCCCTCTTGAATTGCTCTGAGCATTTGCCATGTTGGTGTGTATTAAAATGCTTTGGATATTATAAAGTGGATCATAAAAACCGTGTATCATAAGTATTATCACAATGTCAGACAACTTCTGGAACATGAGTGAGGAGAAGTACATTCACCTGTTGATTTTCAATTTGTAATAAACATGACGACTGAGACTGAGGCACTGGGATGTAAGTTCCATGAAGAGACAGAAACTTTGTCTATCGTATTCATCAGCGTGCTCAGGACATCGCAGGTAAGTGGTAGATCCTCCGTCCACTTGCTGAAATGAACAGATGCCAGTCTGTACAAGACCTACATACATTTGTGAGTTCCTAGCATTCTTGTTGTTGTTTGTTCCTTTTGATTCACTGTTGAATGTAATTATTAAATCTCAGAAAGTCAAGAGGAACTTCAAGAACACAATTTTATAAACTTGTTATTATCATCTTAGCCAGATATTCATATTTAAAATGCATAGATTGTATTCAGTAAATTTTGAAAGCATTTTGAAATAAATAGTGAAGAAAATATGTCTAATAAATATTTAATCCAAGTAAAAACAATTAAAAGAAAAACTGTATAAACAAAACTCATGCCAAATTGGGAACAGATTTGTTTTAGTGGGAAGTGTAATCTGATGTACCAAATAGATTTTGTACTTTGCAACATTTTGTTGCAAAATAATTCAAGCAAGACTGTTGCTTGCAATTCTATTCCTACAAAGTGAGGATGATTTAAAGTCCCCTAGCCAGGATTTAAGTCCAGTTCATCCATACAAAATAATGCCAGCATCATGTAACCTCAACCAAATTCCTCATCCTTATTGCCCAAAATATTATTGATTATTTCTTATGTCCCAAACTTCTGTAGCCATGGAGGGAATTCAGCTACACATGAAGACACAGCTGTAACATGGCCAATAGACATTCATAAGTTTCTCATATGCAAGAATGATTTTATTCTCCTTTGCACCCCCATGCTTAGCACAGTGTTTGAAATATACCTATATTCAAGATATGAATAAAGAATAAATTAGGCAAGAATAAATTAAGTGACGCCCATACAATGATTGTTAATGGTTGCTGAACGATTGGATCAAAAGCTGCTCAGACACTCTGTAACATATATTAGTCCCTTTCATCTGTGATTTTGCTATTTGAAGCTCCAGTTACGCATGGTCAATAGTGGTCCAAAAGTATTAAATGGAAAATTCTGGAATTCAACAATTTGTAAACAGTTTTAAGTTACAAGCAATTCTGAGTACTGTGATGAAATCTACGCCATCCCTTTCTGTCATGCCCAAGACATAAATCATTCCTTTGCCCAGGGTAACCACATTATATATTCTTACCCACCTGCTAGTGGCTGTCTTGGTGAGCAGGTTGACTGTACTGATATAGCAGTGATACAATGCCTATGTCATTTACATCACTTTATCTCCTCACATAAGCATTGTATCATCTCATATGATCATAAGAAGGATGAATACAGTACAATAAGATATTTTAAGAGAGAGAGGGGCCATGTTCACATGTTTATTAGAGTACATTGTTATAATCGTTTTATTTTATTATGAGTTGTTCATCTCTTACTGTGCATAAATAATAAACTGAACTTATCATAGGTATATATGTATAAGGAAAAATGCATACATAGGATTTGATGCTATCCACAGTTTCAGGAATCCACTGGTGGTCTTGGAGCATGTCCCCCACAGATAAAGGGGACTACTACATGAATCACACTGACCACACCTAGTCCTACTCAGTGTCTCAAAGAGAGAGACCAATCAGTAGTATAGTCTCCCACTATGATGCACAAGGAAGCACAGGAGAATTCCTATGAAGTGTTCTGTCAAAAATTCACCCTTAATCTGCTGAACCCTCTAGATCTTCCTGTAAGTTTGTAAGACCTACAATGACAGAGGAATGTGTGCAATGGCAGCAGGCAAGTTTCTTCAACAAACAACCTGTAAGGAAAATAAAAGGGAAAGATAACCTATGAATTAAGATAAGGATTGTGGGGATAGTAAAAAAGTAAGGAAAATTAGGGATAATTGAACACTGGATAAAACATTAAGGAATTATTGTTCTTTTTAAGTCCGATAATATTTTGCTTATGTTAAAAGTAAATGAAACCAAATCCCTTGTATTTTAGTGCTTCCTACTGAAGTATTTGCAGATACAATCATACACAGTCTTGAATTTACTTTAAAATATGGCAACAGGACAGAAGTGAATGGAAGTAGAGAAGAAACAAGATTAACTATGTGTTCCTAATTATTGAAGTTGTCTGCAAGGTACATAGAAATGCTTTATTTTTTAAGTATAATTAATACATAATTCAATAAATGTAAAACAGCATTCAATAAGTTATTTTAAAGGCATCATTCAATAAATGTAAAACTCCAGGCATTCTATCTAACATGCAATACTCATTTAATAAAGGTTAACTAACAACCCCCTCCCCTACCTAAAGTGCTGTGTGTGGCATTTACATGAATCTGTTCACTTTGTGGTGTGTATGTATAATGTACTTTAATTTTTAAAAGTCTATATTTCTCTTCCAGTAAGAGCAGAATAGTTTTATCAAACTAATTCTCCCACTCTTAGTAAAATGTTCTTTAAAAAACAGTTTGTATGCACTGGAGGAAAGACATAAGAATACCAGAGGGCATAAAATTCTTGGAAAGGGGAAGCAAACTCAACGAGCACCAGTGAGCTCCAGTGAGCTCCAGTGCACGAGAGCTCAGACAGAAGGCCTCAGCCCTGATAGGCTGAGGAGAGCTAGGCGGGGCTCTCAGGGAAATGCTGGAAAGGAGGAAGCCACAGAGCGGGAAAACAAAACCTGCATAAAAAGGTTTGTTTGTTCAAATTATTGGCTGACTGTTGAGCTGCTTATGTGTAAGACATGACTCAGAACCTGAAAGAAAGCAATAGCTATAAGACAGTATTTCATCACCATCCAGTTCTAGAGACTCTTAATTTAGTTTTTAAGTCCTATCAAGTTAGATGGGGTTAGTAAAAACCTCAAGCTTTCCATTAAAACCCCAGAAGGGCCACACTATAGGAATAAGGCCTCACTGAGCATTATGCACTAGAACTAAGGACTAAACTAAAAGAAGTCCACACTAACACAGCCGAAAACCTGTCATCCACAGGTCAAGGTGATAATTCAATTTAACTGCCCAGCAGAACAAGATTACAGGTAATGAAATCTGGATTTTCTACAACATATCAATCATAATATCCAATAGACAGTCCAATAATACTAGACATGCAAAGTAGCAGGAAAATCTGACCCATAATCAAGAAGAAAGTAACCTCAATAGAAGCCACCCCATAAAGAGCCCAGCTGCTTAAATTAGCAGGCAAGAACTTTAAAACATCTGTTACAAATATGTTAAAGGATTTGTGGGAAAAGATGACAGAATGGAGAATCTTGGCAGAGAACTGAAAAATGTGAAAAAAATTAAAAATTTATTTTACAAAGGATTACTTAACTTACCAATCAACCAGTAAATAAGCACTACATAGTACAATGCATCTGAGTGGCCGTGTGTGGCAGCGCATGCACAAGGCGGGCTAGAGGGGGACTTGCTGCTGTTCTTCAACCAGAGAAGTTTCTGTTCCCTCCTCACCCTGCCTGGAAGTCCTGGTCTTGAAAAAAACTGTGCTCTGGAACGAATCCAGGTAGATAATAGCTTATAGGTTCCAGACCATGCAGGTGGCTTTCATGCTTTCATAACTGATTGAAATTAAATATTAACCACAGCACTGACAAATTACATCAATAGATTTTTACATCCTTATACTACTTTATATTTAGCAAAGTCTATCACATACATCCTTCCAATATTCCTACAGAGTCATGTGTAATATGAGTGTCATGGTTTCTTTATTAAATAACTATGTCCTTCAGATAAGGTTTCAAAATGATGATCATGTCTTTAATGTCCTAAAAGGATTGCTAGACAATTAATTGGAAAAAAGCCCAAGCTTCATCAGAAAGAATGGCATTAGCTCTGAGCTTGGGGACCCTGAGCATATGGGGGTACCAGGTGATCTACTTACTTTGTAATTATCCAAGAGAGCATGGCTGAAAGGTAATTGACAATCCCCCCAGGCTCTAGATGTTGATTTACTTCAGTTTCAACCATAGAATCTGGCCCATACCAGCTCTGATCTCAGATTCCATCATTGAAGGAATAAATCATTATAAACTGACAAAAAAAAAAACCCATATATCTGAATCCTGATTCCTACCATTCCCAGAATTTCTAAGACTGTCTTTAAAAACCATTAAAAATTATTAAATACTTTTTATCAAGCCAGTCTTTAAAAGTTCAATGTTTCATTTGCAAAAGAATAATGAGTTCACAAGTTAAGAGCCCTGATGATGCCATGCCCTGCCATTAGGAGACAGGAGGGGATTCTGAGTCAGATTTCTGATGATAGTGACAACAGCAGGTAAGGAGGTCTGAAAAGCAGAAAGGTACACAGACTGATCAAATAGTTTAGATTGAATCCAGAGGCAACCAAAGTGACATGCCCTCATCTAAATAGCACTCATATTCCGCGCTGAAATATCCAGTTAGATCTCTTCATGACAGGAAGTCCATAGAAAACCTGAATTCATTTGGATCTACATTAAGATTCTCAAAATAGTTGCTATGTGCAAAAAATGTACAGTATGATTTCCCGTAAACCATATAAAAAAAACCAAAACATTTTGTCTATGACCTCCTCATCAAGGGGAAGAGTGATGTTTCCAGGATGTCTATAAAAGTGTTATGTACGAGGTCTGTCCAAAAACTATCCAGCCATGTCATATTTAAAAATAGAGACATTTATTGAAGAAGATACAAGATACAAAAAACATTATACAAAGGACAATGAGGCCTCAGTCCCCTTTATAGTGGACACCTCGAGACCTCTCACAGTTCTCCCACTGTCTCTTCCACTGTTTAACACACTCCGCAAAATCCTTTGTTGGAATCACCATCAGCTGCCCCATCATATTTTCCTGAATCTCATCGATTAACTGAACTTTCTTCTCTTTAAAAGGTGATTTTGGTTTTGAGAAAAGCCAGAAGTCACAGGGCACCAAATCTGGGCTGTAAGGGGCTGAGTCACCTGGGTGATTTGATGTTTCACCAAAAATCTCTGCATGAGACATGATGCATGAGCAGACATGTTGCCCTGATGAAGCTGCCAGTCATCATTTGCCCATAGCTGTGGCTGTTTTTGTTGTCATATTGCATCTCTCAACCAATGAAGAACATTGAAGCAATACTCTTTATTAACTGTTTAGCCTGGAGGGGTATATTTGCAATAGACACCACCCTCCCAATCAAAAAACACAGTTAACATGGTCTTGATCTCATTGCTACTTTGCTGCACCTTGTTCAGGTGTGGAGAACCAGATGACTTCCGTTAGGATGACTGGGCCTTTTTACCGGACCATAGCCATAAACCTACCATTCATCTCTAGTTATGAACTTCTTGAGTAAATTTTGTTCATTGGTAGCGGTTTGAATCGAGTCATTGGCAACTGCAGCATGATGTTCCTTCTATTCTGGTAGCAGAAGCTGCGGAACAAATGTCACCATGATGTATTTCATGCCAAGATCCTGCATCAAAATCTCAGACACAGTAGTTTTGGGAATCCCTGATCAGCTTTTAGTTCTTGCACTGTCAGTCACCAATCTTTGTTGATTGCAGCCCATACACATTCAACATTCTCGGGGGTTCTGTTTGTTGCAGGTCTTCCAGAATGTGGATCACTTTCAAGAGATTCTTGACCAGCTCTGAAGCATTTGTGCCACATTTTTTTGTGTGTGTGCTGCACTCATTGCATCGTGTCTGAAAGCCTTCTGAGTCATCCAAATAGTTTCTGCAGAGGAATGTTCAAGCTTAACACAAAATTTGATGCAGATTCATTGCTCTACTAGCTCAGTCATTTTGAAGGAAACTGCCACACAGTACACATGCCCACTCAACAGTGTCTGCCACCCCCACTGACTAGTAGAGTGAAGTCGTCACTGTTCACACATGCACATTCCAGGCCACTTTCCTTGGCTACCAAGTTACATTGATGGTATGCAAACTGTTCCCATTATACTAACAATGGCTGGACATTTCCTGGAGAGATACATATGAATATCCTGAGGATATTTGTAGATAGTTGTCTAAATCATTTTCTCTAAGTTGTCACTTGAAAACAATTAGTAAAAGTGATTAACCATTTCCTTACAGGCTATATTTCAATTTAAAAGTTTTCTTTCAATATCCGTGCTCATGAAATAAATATGATACCCTTAATTAAATCTTGATGAAATCTGGGGAAAACCTACTAAAATTTTATATGTATCACAGCAGATTTATTGTCTTAAAATGCAACATATAAGGCCATCAAAACTGCCATCCTTTAAAAAAATTATTTATTAAAAAGTTAATAATGCAAAATTCAGCTTAATTCTAAGCCTGATATATAGAACTACATGATTTATTGCTATGTTTACACAGTGCCAAATAAATTATTAATTTAATTTTAAAGATTAATAAGGAGATGTTATTAATTGTCTCACTTGTCTTATCTCTAGAAAGTTTAAAATACATTTCCTCTATCCTAATTAGTGTGAGCCTTACTGGAGATGTCTAAATTAAATTATTTTCTAAAACAAAGAGAAGGCCAGAAAATCATTTCCCTTTAGTTTCTAAAGAAGTTATTGGTGCTTCAGGATGAACCCTGCGGTAGCTATAAATTTAATGTGCACTTAGGTCTAGAAGTTGCAAGCAGTCTCTCAAGTTACTCAAGAAAGATAAGCATTCTGTCATAGTCAAGAACTACTGCCATTACAAACCCATTACATCCACTCCTTAAGTGACCATTTTCATCTAGCTCTTCTGTCTGCCTTGCAAACTTCCAGACCAGTCTGCAGGCTAGATGACAATATTTTTAAATTAATGGGCAGAGAATTTATCAGGTAATATCAGAGTAGCAACAATTCACTGAATTAGTTTCCAAAATGAATTGCAAAAAAGTACCATGTTCTGAAACAGAGAAATGATTTACAATATATAAGACCAAACAGTTTCTTTTGTTTTCTTTGTTCAAAGTTTCAATGCACAAGTCTAGCATTCTCAAGTTTTCCTCGCACACTATAGTATTTTAAAATGTACACCATAAGAGTTGTTCTTTTCATAGTAAGAAAGGCTCAAAATACTTACAACTGAGAAAAATAAGGTGCAATAAAACCACATTAGAGAGTGGCCAAAGGAGCATTGCCACAAAAAGACCCCATTCTTTTGTGTGGCATTTGTATCTGGCTTGATATAGTTTCCTTGTTCTCTTTGTAATGAGACTGGATGTCACTCAGGATGAATCATTCCACATGCAATACCCGGGTTGAAATGAAATGAGGTTTGTCTGCCCCTTTCTGGACAAAGAATGACTGGTAAGAGGTAAGGCAGGATTTACATAAACTAATGACCACAGAACGAGCGTTGATGTCTCTTTGGGTCTGTGTTGTTTTCAAATAGAAAGATACAAAAGTAGGTGGTGAAGGGGAAAGAGGAGCTATGTAAGATCTAGAAGTGGCTAATCTCGGCTGCTTTAAATCATGTTTGAAGGGTTAAATCCAGGAAGTGACAGGCCACAGATAAGGCAGATAAGAGAAGGTAGAAATTGCACTGGAGGATTACTACACCCTGGAAATTTGAGAAATACTGTTTAGAAGCTCTCAACATTTCCTCACATCTTCCAGGAAATTGGAATTCAAAAGAAAGGACAATAGCTTGTAACAAAAAATCAATAATCATACTTAACATATGGGCAGGTCTCTATATATTTAATTTCATTTTAATCCTTAGTATGATATGATTCTGTAGGGTATTGGCTCCCCACCATAAAGAGGAATAAACTGGAGCTCAGAGAGATTGAATGATGGCTCAGTGACTAAGAGCTGGTAAGCAAAAGCTCAAAAGCAGAACCTCTGTTTCAAGTTCATATTCAATGCACCATAAGATAGCTGCCTCGACAGCAGGAAAAAAAATGATACAAAACATTCTTTCTTCTCCTTTTCAATCAAATTCACTTCAGCTCAATAACTATGTATCAAACACCTACTATGTTTCAAAGATTATGTGATGTACTAGGAATATATTAATAAACCACAGACTCTTTCTTCTTTCAAAGATCTTCAAAATAATTCTGGGAAGAGGAAAATATAGAAGAAGAAACTAAAAATAAGTATGGATATAGATACAAATATCAAAATATGTGTGAAATATATACATACATGTTAAATATAGAGATTTATTTTTGTAAAGTTTACCAACTTATAGAAAACCTACTGATTCTGGGGTAATTATAAGAAAGTTTAAAATACATTTCCCAAACTTATCTGGTGGTAATAATAACAACAATAGTAGCAAATACTTATTAAATTCTTACTGGTAACTCATTTAATCCTCACGACAACTTCCCAAAGCAGATAGCATCAGAATTATTTTATAAGTGAGGAGGTAAAACAGTATGACCAAGGTCACAGCTAACAAATTGCACAGTCAGAACTCTAAGGATAGAAAGATGGTCTCACAGATGAGCATGCCTTAAAAAATATTAAACCCCAAATATCCATGAACTCCTAAAGTTTTATTAGTTTCTCTTCTCTTACTAAATCAGCAATGAAGGGAGATAGGTACACCCTTGTGTTTAAGAGAGACTAAATATCTTCCAGCCCCCAACTTGCTTCTGAAAATTCAGTGACACTTAACTTCTCTTTAAGCAACCGTGCTTTGCAACTTGGGATTCAACCTTCTGACCTATGGTCTCACCTAAGAAAACCACAGTTGTTGACCATGGTAACTATCTGTGTGTGAGCCAATAGCAAGAAAATCCTAAGCAGTAAGCATGCCCAGTAATGGATAATAACAATGCTGCTTAAATTAGAGATATTACAGGAAAGTGGTCAGGAGAGCAATAGAGAATGGATCAACTTATCCAAGAAGTAAGTGCTACTCTTCTGCTAGAGATAATCTTTCAGGCACCTCCCCTTTCTTCTTTACTTCCCTGTATATCCTTAAAATACATTCTATACCTTTGGAGAGCATAAGTGTATTTCTGTCCTTGAAACCTGAATCCATGCAATTAATGCAACCTGAAGAAAATTATCCCAATAAAATGGATAAAATTTTTTTCAGAATACACTCACCATTTCTTTTAGGCTAGAGGGTTTTATTTTTTGTGTGTGCATATCTATACAGCTGCACAAAATATATTAGAATACATACACAGTATTATATACCTCACTAGAGTACTCATCATTCTTTCATTTTTAAGAAATTAAGACAGTCTTCAAAATAATAGAAAATAAATTCTCCCTTATTTAAGAGAATGACAATCTAATTCTCACCCCTGAAGATATACTAAACTTGACCCAGTGAACTCACAGTTACAGACATTTCCACAGTGACAGTGGGTGGGGGAGGGCTGTTAATTCATGGAATTTACCAACACTTCTGGTCAACCTGTGATAACAGCTACCAGATTTACCCCATCACTTGAAACAATAAGAAAACTGGAAAAATTACATTAAAGAGTGGTTTTCAAGACACTGAACATCAGGCAGTAGAAAGACACAAGAAACAAATGAGATCATCACTTTGGTTACCCCAGATTCCTGCTCTGAGAGACTTTCCAGGCCTTGGCACAGAGAAAAGTAACCAACCCAGTGCCAGGAGGACCTCCTGAGGTGAGGAGGTGAGGCTGAGAACCTAGGGAGACCAAGGAGGCCCGAGTTTGTAGGGCAGAGTATCTGAGAGGACAGAGAAATATAGAGGGAGCTCCGTAAATCTGTTTTTCTCTGCGGCATTTTGTATAGTTTCTACTACTATGTCTTCAAACTTACTAATCACTTCTTCTGCCATGTCTCATCTGCTTTTCCCATATTTTTCATGTCAAGCATTCTAGTTCTCATTTCTGGAAGCTTGATTTCAGTCTTTTTTTATATATTCCATGCTGCTACTTAAATTTTTGAAGATGGAATACAATGATAAGCACCATTTTAATGTTGTTGCCTGCTAATTCTAACATCCAGGATGTTAGATGTGTCA
>PVKM010045235.1:0-12039 GCA_004027735.1 Carollia perspicillata
GATTTGAAATCATGTACCACTGATGGAATGCAATGAGAAGAACAC
The DNA here is from genome assembly GCA_004027735.1 of Carollia perspicillata. Classification (NCBI taxonomy): domain Eukaryota; kingdom Metazoa; phylum Chordata; class Mammalia; order Chiroptera; family Phyllostomidae; genus Carollia; species Carollia perspicillata. Next base: position 46 of record PVKM010045235.1, read on the forward strand.
AACATCATTTCTGTAATATTCTTGCCAAAGTTGCATAACATGAATTGAATCATGAGGGAACATCACACAGACCAACTTAAGGGGGCATTCTACAAAATAACTGGCTAACCAAGGTCATGAAAGTCATCAACTCCCCCAAAGCTGTCCTGGCCTTTTCTGTGCAATCCTAAGGGAATGTTGGTTGAACCTGCTCAGAGGGAACCCAAGGGAGGTGCCACCATGCCCTCTCATCTAGCACCACTTCACACACACAGCATCTCCATCCGCCCCTGGGCTGGTACCAACAGCACATATATCTGTCTTCTCTATGCCTCTTCCTAACTTATTTTATCCCTAGTCATGTCTTTTACTATTTCTGAATTCTTTGATCTGTAACCTCAAATTGATCCTTGACTTCTGACTTTTTGAGTGTAAATCTGAGCTTGAAGAACTCTTCTGGTTCCTGAGCATCCCCAGTGGGGTACCTCAAATTCCAATATATGTCCTGATCCCTGTTGGTTTCTAATAGCCCTGCCATAGTTCCTCCCCCAGGGCATGTGAAAGCCAAAAACAAATGTTTTCTATGCCCCTTACCAGTTCAAATTGGATTTACCTTCATATGATAATACCGTATTAAGTTTGCTGGCTATTGGTAATGTAAAGAAAATATGTAGAAAAACATGGTGGTCCCCAACTACTTTGTCAGGTGAAGCTTTAGAATAATAGCTGGCAATTATTTTTTCCACATACAAAATTATGGCTTTATTATTAAGTGATCTATCTAAACTTTATCTTAACATTGGATATAATTAATTTTCATTTGAATACATTGTGGACATTCTCAGCTATAATTTACTTGAAAAAATCTGATAAACACAAGTCATTTTTTAAGTAGGATTTCAGCAATTGTTTGTTGACTCAGTGATTGAAGTATAATCACAGACTTTACAAAGTATTCATTTAGTAACCTCTAACATACTTTTATCTTTCTGTGTATGTCGTAAAGAACCAAACCAGGGAGTGGACAAAACTGTGCAAAAAAGGAGGTATTCCATGCTCTGATGATTATTCTCTTATGAGTATCCTGGGAGAAGCAGTGACAATTCGAACCTGGAATATTGCTGGGTTACCTTCTGACTCATTTTCCATTGATAATGGAATCATCATAATGTAAGAAAAATATTTTTCTCACAAATGATTTCTATTAATCAGTAGATTTATTTATCTGTGCAGCTTTTTAAATAATTACAACTGGTAAACTTTGAAAGTATTGAAGAAAATGTTTACTTAATTAGCTAAATTGCCTCTGTGACAACTTCAAGTGTACCAACATCACATCTGCATCATGAGGGTGATGGAAGAAGAAAAGAGACAAGTAATTGGAAACATATTTGAAAAAATAATTACCGAAAACTTCCCTAATTTGGTGAAGGATATAGACATACAAGTCCAGAAAGTGCAGAGAGTTCCAAACAAAATGAACCCAAAGAGGCCCACACCAAGACACATTATAATTAAAATGCCAAAGGTTAAAGATAAAGAGAGAATCTTAAAAGCAACAAGAGAAAAGGAGTTAGTTACCTACAAGGGCATTTCCATAGGACTGTCAGCTTATTTCTCAAAGAATCTTTGCAGGCCAGAAGGGATTGGCAAGAAATATCCAAACTGATGAAAAGCAAGAGACTACAACCAAGATTACTGTATCTAGCAAAGCTATAATTTAGAATTGAGGGCAGATAAAGAGCCTCCCAGACAAGAAAAAACTAACGGAGTTCATCATCACCAAACCATTATTCCATTATATGGAATGTTAAAGGGGCTTATTTGAGAAAAAGAAGAAGATAAAATATTTGAACAGTAAAATGGCAATGAATACATATCTATCAACAAGTGAATCTAAAAAATAAAATAAGTAAAGAAGCAGAACATAAACAGAGTCATAGATACAGAGAACGTTTTGATGGTTGCCAGATGGGAAGGGTATTGGGAGGAGGGATGAAAAGGTAAAGGGATTAAGAAATACAAATTTGTAGTTACTGAATAGTCATGGGGATGTAGAGTATAGCCTATGAAATGGAGTAGCTCGTATATGCATGGCCCGTGGACATGGACAATGGTGTGGGGATTGCCTGAGGGAGTGGGGGAACTGGGCAGAAGGGGACCAAAGGAACAGAATTGGGACAACTGTAATAACATAATCAGTAAAAAATAATAGTTCTATATGAATAATCACTCCCTTCTCCTGTTAATATTGGAATAGTTGAATATTGGAGACCGTGGTAAATAAACCAAAAAACCCAGATTACTTGCTTAATTTTAAATCGCTATTCAGCAATAGAGCAAAACCCTACCATAAGCAAATGAAGTCCAGAATTTTTCTTTCGATGGTTCTGTTATTGCAGGTTAATGAGAGTTACAGCAGTGGGTTGTTGGTGCTGGTGGTTTTGGATGTCTCATCTGGGTGTGGGACTAGCCTAAATGATATGGATACACTTCTGGATCATGGGCTGACTTGAGCTCTTACAACCATGGCTGCTAATCTTAGAATTTCCTTGTTGGTAGGTAAACAGGGAGACTGGGCTGGGAGAATACTGGAGGCTCACCCACCCTCACTATTACCCCAGGTCTCACCTCCCGGAAGCAAAGACCTTCAGCCCGCCCCAGTGTGAAGACGATCATCGACTGTGTCATTCCCGAGTTCACAGTACTGTGGGTCAGAAGGAAATGTTCAGCTCTGTGTCACATACTATTTTTGTTAGTTTTTAGTCTACAACTAAAAAAGTAATTGAGATGATAGTACTTAATTTAAAGTAAAAATGGCTGAGGCATGTGAAATTTAAAAATAGAATTAACTACTACATATGAAAACTGATTATTAAACTTTTTGTATGCAGTATTTATGAAGATTATTCCACAAATTATGACTCTGGTGAATATTTACCTTTTACTTTTGCCCAACCAGACCAATTAACTTCAGCCTAAAGAGCAGATAGATGTTTGCTGTTTTTGATATTGTTGTTGCTATTGTTTCCCTCTCAGAAAATAATATTTTGCTCTTCCCAAACACTTGTGAATGTAGTTGGTCATGTCCCATGTACTGGGAATTAGGTCTTTATTGTTGCGATTTGCAATTTGTGTAGCTTCGTTCCATCTAGCAGGACATTATAACCATTATATCCGTCGGAAACTAAATTGCTTCGTATTTTCTAGCAGATAAATGTAACTCTTCTTTTGGATCCAGCCATATTCCACTGGTAATAGTGCTGATGAATATTTCTGCTTTTAAGATTCTTTTTTGTGATTATTTTGCAAGACAGCAAGCCCACATTTCAGAGAAATGAGGTAGAAAATGGTGTTGATGAGTCGTATCCCCTAGATTGTTTGTCGTTTGTTCATAAAAATGTTGAAATATTAACAGAAATTATGGTAGCTTTTACTAAGAAAAAAACAACAATTTTAGTAAGAAAAAACATTTTTCATTCTTGGCCTATTTTGTAAAAGTATTTTGGTAATCTTATAAGGAGAGGCTTCAGTAAATAGGTTTAGGGTAATTATTTTAAGGTGATTATTATTTGATGTGATTATTGAGTATCAGAGAAGTATTTTATTTAGTTGCATGGTGCATTTTTCCATTCTTAGAGATACTCGCTTGATAATGGTAATACCTAATATGGAGCACTTACTAAGGACCTAATTCTGTATTAAGCACTTTTCACACGCTGCTTCAGCTGAGTGAGGAGTCAATTATTTAGGGAAGCTGAAAAAAACCTCTAAAAAATGGATAAGTTGGAATGAAAGTAACTTTTGGAACTATTGATAACTGAAGTTCCTTGGCTAATTAGAATTTCAAGGGCTAGTGATAACATTAAATGGAATTGGATTGTATCTGAACATTTCATGGGGAAAGTATTAGAACTGTTTAACAACTTGTTAAGTAGTCAGACCTATAACTAATACAACTCTGCTTTTCAAAAATACCTTTTTCATGTCTATGAATCTGATAAATTAGGTTTATTTCAACAGCAATAATAACTGAGAGGAATACCCACCACTCCTTATCTGTTTTTATTTATTTTTATGTGTGTGTTATAAATAAGGAAATAGCAAAACTCTGAAATGCACCATGTTTTTTTTTTAATTTGCCAGGATAATACTTTATTTTCCAAAATGGTTATATCAATAAAGCCGAGCAACTATGCACAATTTCCCGTTATTCTACTTTCATGCCCTTGTGTTTTAGTCAGACTTAAATTATTGTTAATCTGATGTGTAATAGTATCACATGGAGGGCATTAAAAAATTATGTATCAGTTTTGGGTGTACAGCTTAGTGGTCAATTATACACTTTACATAGTGTTTCCTTCGATATTTCCAGTACAGCCAACTGGCACCATACATACTTATCACAGTATTATCGACTACATTTCCTATGCTTTACTTACTTCTTTGTGACTGTTTTGTCACTACAAATTTTTGCTCTCTTAGTCCACTTTTTTCACCCAATACCCTAATTCCTTCCTTCCTTCTGGTAACCACCAGTTCTCTGTCTGTTTCTGTGAGTCCATTTCCACTTTGTTTGTTTATTTGATTCTTTAGATTCTACATATAAGTGAAATCATGTGGTATTTATCTTTCTCTGACTTATTTCACTGAGCATAACATCCTCTAGGTCCATCCATTCTGTTGCAAATAGTAACATTTTATTTTTTTGAAGCTGAGTGATATTACACTATATGTATGTGCTGCAACTTTTTTATCCACTTGTCTATTCACAGACACTTTGGTTGCTTCCATAGCTTGGCTATTGTAAATGGCACTGCAGTGAACATAGTTTTTTGAGTTAGTGTTTTGGGTTTCTTTGGATATATTCCCCGAAGTGGAATCACTGTATGGTAAAGTAGATCTATTTTTGGTCTTTTGAAGAAACTCCATACTGTTTCCACAGTGGCTGTACCAACAGTGCACCAGGGTTCCCTTTTCTCCACAGCCTCACCAACACTTGCCATTTGTGGATTTATTGATGATGGCTATTCTGATAGATGTGAGGTGGTAACTCACTGTGTTTTAATTTGCATTTCTCTGACAATTAATAACATTGAGCATTGTTTCATATGTCTATTGGCCTTCTGTATGTTCTCTTTGAAGAAGTGTCTGCTCAGCTCCTCCACCCATTTTTATTTCATTTTTTAAAAGATGTTATGTATGTATGTATGTATTTTTAGAGAGAGTGGAAGGGAAGGAAGGGAAACATCAATGTGTGAGAGAAACACCAATCGGTTGCCTCTCACATGCCCCTAAGTGGGGACCTGGCCCACAACCCAGGCATGTGCCCTGACTGGGAATCAAACCAGCGGCCCTTTGGTTCACAGGCCAGTGCTCAATCCACTGAGCCACACCAGCCAGGGTGAGAAATATTTGAGATTTTACTGCCTGTTTTTTTTTCTAGGATTTTTATGGTTTTAAGTCTTATACTTAAGCCTTTAATCCATTTCAATATTATTCTTGTATAAGGTGCAAGAAAGTGGTCTAGTTTCTTTTTTTGCATATAGATGTCCAATTTTACCAGCACCATTTTTAAATACACCCTCCTTGTACGCTCTTGCTTCCTTTGTCATACATTAATTGACCATACTGGAATATAAAAATGCAACTAATTTCCAAATATTAATTTTTACCCTGCTACTTTACTGAGTTCTTTTAATAGTTCTAGTTGATTTTTGGTGGAGTCATTAGGGTTCTCTATATACAGTATCATGCCCTCTGCAAATAATGAGAGCTTTACCTTTTCCTTTCCTGTTTGGATATCTTTTACTTCTTCCTCTTGTCTCATAGCTGTGGCTAGGACTTTCAGTACTATGTTGAATGAAAGAGGTGAAAGTGGACATCCTACTCTTCTTCCTGATCTTAAGGGAAACACTTGTAGTTTTTGTCCATTGAGTATGATATTGTCTGTGGGTTTGTTATATATGGCCTTTATTATACTGAGGTATGATCCCTCTATTCCCACCTTGCTGAGAGTTTTTATCATAAATTGGTGCTGGTTTTTATGAAATGCTTTTTCTGCATCTATTGATATGATCATGTGATTTTTATCTTTCATTTGTTTATGTGGTAGATCACATGAATTGATTTGCAAACATTGTACCAACCTTTCATCCCAGGAATAAATCCCACTTGATCATCATGTGTGATCTTCTTAATGTATTGCTAGATCCAGTTTGCTAATATTTTGTTGAGGATTTTTGCATCTGTGTTCATCAGGGATATTTACCTATAGCTTTCTCTTTTTTGTGGTGTCATTATCTGGCTTTGGAATTAGGATAATGCTGGCATCATAAAATGAGCTTAAGAGTCTCTGCTCCTCTTGAATTTTTTGGAATAGTTTGACAAGGGTAGAGGTTAATTATTTGAATGTCTGGTAAAATTCACCTGTGAACCCATTCAGTCCACAACTTTTGTTCACTGCGAGTTTTTTTTTTAATTATTTTTTCTGTTTTATTGTTTTCAATTGGTCAGCTCAGATTTTCTGATTCAGTGTTGGAAGATTGTATGTTTGTAGGTATTTATCCATTTTGTCCAGGTTGTTCCATTTGTTGCCATGTAGCTGTTCATAACATTTTCTTACCATCCTTTGTATTTCTTTGATGTCCATAGTTACTTGTCCTCTTTCATTTCTGATTTTATTTATATGAGTTCTCTCTCTCTCTCTCTTTTTTCTTTATGAATCTGGTTAGAGGTTTGTCAATCTTAATTAGCTTTACAAAGACCATCTCTTGGTTTCATTGATCTTTTGTATTGTTTTCTTTAGTCTCTATGTCATTTATTTCTGCTCTAATCTTTATTAGTTCCTTCTTTCTACTCACTTTGGGCTTTGTTTGTTGTCCTTTTTCTTGTTCCTTTAGGTGTAATGTTAGACTGTTTTTTTTTTAGATTTTTCTTGTTTTTTGAGGTAGGTCTGTAATGCTATGAATTTCCCTCTTAGGACTGCTTTCCCTGTGTCCCACAGGGTTTGGGCCATTATGTTTTCATTTTTATTTGTCTCGAGGTAACTTGTCATTTTTTCTTTATCTCATTTTTAATCCATTTATTATTCAGGACCATGTTATTTAGCCTCCATGCATTTGTGTGTTTTTCAGTTTTTTCTTGTAATTGATTTCTAGTTTTAGGTTGTTGTGGTTACAGAAGATGCTTGATATGATTTCAAACTGCTTAAATGTATTGAGACCTGTTTTTGTCCTAATATGTGGTCTATTCTAGAAAATGTTCCATGTGCACTTGAAAAAATGTATATTCTGATGCTTTGGGATGAAGTGATCTGAATGTATCACCTAAGTTCATCTGACTTAGTGTGTCATTTAAGGCCGCTCTTCCCTTGCTAATCTTCTGGCACTCTCTGCACAACAGAGGCCCCTGGGCCCAGTCTGCTATCCATAGAGATGGGTTTTCCCTCAGTGTTTTAGGTTACTGCACCATCACTGCTGCTGCCATGGTAACACAGTTCTCCATGGTGACATGGAGCTTACCTGGGGGCAGGTAAAGAAGAGAACAAAGAGCAAAAAACAAAACACGATTTCCTTTCACATTGTCCGGCTCACATGCAGTTGTCTCAGTCCTCCAGTGAGTTTTTGCTGCCTGTGCCTGCTGAAGTTCCCCTACTGGGCTTTTCTCAGATCAAAGCCAGCGGACTGCAAGAAGAACACGCACCCAGAAAACTCACCACCTCCTTACTGGCTGTTCCTCGAGTTTTACTTCCCTCCCATTCAATTGTTACCTTCTTTCCACAGGCTGTTGCTTTTTTTATTTTACCCAGAATCAGTCAGTGGAAGACATAGGTTTAAATGTGCTTAACCCAGCTTGGTCAGCGCCTTTCCTCTGCTTTTGAGACGTTGTTCCATGGACCGGTATTCTCTCAGACAATGTCCGTGTGCAGACTGAATTAACCTGGATGGTGTTCATCATATGTTTTTTGCTATTTCTATTTCACTAGGTTATCATATTCCAATGTTATTTGATCTAGGAATATACAATTTAGTTGGGTGATGCAGTTAAGAAATTATAGAATTACTGTAATAGAATATTATCATTCTATGAAAGCACCACAAATGTAATATGGGTAAATTAGTGAAGTTTAGAGAGAGAAAAGAGCAAAATGGGTTTTGTGAATTGTGTAGCATGTGAATTGACTGTGAAACATTAGCAGGAGTTAAACATGAAAAGATGGGACAAAGTGCATTTTGGACCAAAAAAAAAAAACAACCCAGCATGATTATAGGTATTGTGGCTAAAAAAACTGAAGCAACAGAAGGAAGAGCGAGTCATTCAATGTCTTTGGGGAAGCAGAAATGCAGCCTTACACTCACACGGTCCTCCAAACTTAAAAATATTTCTAAAATGTGACAGAATGAAACTTCTACATATTTATAAGTTTTTTCCTTTCTAATATCCCTTCTCACCCTCTTTAATTTCTTATTAATATGATTCCCTTTTATTAGTTGATTGCATCTGAGATATGAAACTATTCTTTTGGTCTCATTTCCTTGTAAGTATAATGCACTGCATTGTTCATCCTCCATACCCCCTCCCAACAATTCATATGTTGAAACCCTAACCCCAATTTGACTGTATTCAGAGATAAGGTCTTTAAGGAGGAAATTAGGTTAAATGAGGCCATAAAGGTGGAGCCCTAATCCAATAGGACTGGTGTTTTTATAAGAAGACCAAGAGGCACCAGGGATGCGTGCACAGAAGGTGGTGTTGTCTGCTAGCCAAAGAAAGAGGCTTCTGGAGCAACTGAACTTGCCAGTACCTTGATCTTGAACTTCCAGCCTTTAGTACTGTGAGAAATATTTGTATGTTGTTTAAGACAGACTGTGATACTTTGTTATGGCAGCCAGTACATTATATAATGCGGATACTAGAGGGCAGGACTACCTTTTTCACCATATAAGCTACCTGTTTTGTATCAGGCTATAAATTACATGCTAAAAAATATGATTATTTCCATTTGAGTGGGAAAATTATCCAATACAATTATAAATTCATATTATAATGAAATGGAATTGAATATATTATTTTGTTTTATCCTCACCTTTTTTCTTTTTTGCCCCAGTCTCCTTTTATTTTCTCCTGCACTTCTGATATTCTGTGTGAATTATATGTGTTCACTTTTGAAGACTTTCCTTAGGAAAGTGGCCACTGTTATGGCTTGTGTTTACTAAAACTTCTAAGAGAAAGAAAAAGAACAGTAATCTTTTTAAAAAAATATTTTACTTATTTATTTTCAGAGAGAGAGGAAGGGAAGGAGAAAGAGAAGGAGAGAAACATTAATGTATGAGGGATACATCAATCAGTTGCCTCTTGCACGCCCCCCACTGGGGACCTGGGCTGCAACCCAGGCATGCGCCCTGATGGGAACTGAACCAGTGACCTTTGGGTTAACAGGCTGGTATTCAATCCACTGAGCCACACCAGCCAGGGCAAAGAAGAGTAATCTTAATGCTAAAAATTACATTTTACACAAGGCAGAAAGCTATTTGGTTGGTAATATATGATGATGGCAGGTACTGGTTAACCCTTTGTGACCCCACAAGACCCTGAAAAATTAAAAATAAACTGGGTATCTCATGATTCATTCTGCTCGTTTTTATCATAAAAGGGAGTATGTGAGTGAGAATAAAGCAGTAAGTATGAACTCTCTCATAATGCAAAAACCCTGACTTTCAGAGGATATATTTCCATTCAGAAGAAGCTCACAGTCACTAGGCAAACAGGTAATAAATTACAGTCCATATATCACATTAAATATACAGGTATTTGAAACAAATAGTGAGGCAACGATTGTGTTAACATATAAGGGTCCATACCTATTACGAATGTTAGATGGTATACAATTATGCTTTTCACCTTTTTTAGACCATTATGTCTTTAATGGTCTAGAGTTCAAAGGGAAATATGATGTCTCAATTCTTTCTCCATTGTGCAAATGATAGCAGAGAGCAGCGTGAGCAGCGTGGGGGTGAAGTGATTTGCAAAGGTCACGGGAGTAATTAATGGCAAGGCCTAGTAAAGAACTTGAGTTTGCTGATTTCCATGACTGTTAATGGTTGACATTGTGACTTAATTAGCAAAAGCGGAAGATATTTTCAAAATGCAATTTAACATTTAGAGAACTGTAATTTTCCTAAAGAAGTAAAACACTTGTGTTAAGTTTGCCAGATGGCTTTTATGGTTGCCATTCTCGTGGCCCGCTCAATTTAAATGTCTCTGCTCAGGAACATAGTTACTCATAATAAGTTTTAAAAAATTACTATTAAGCACAAGCTGTAAGAAAGTGATATATGTGTAATTAAATACAGAGAAAAATCATAGCTTGACCAGTATCATCTTTCTTGTCTCTTTCAGGAATGCAAGAAGGTGGCCTCTGATGATAGACCCCCAAGGTCAGGCTAATAAGTGGATCAAGAACATGGAGAAAGCTAACAGTCTTTATGTAATTAAATTAAACGATCCTGACTACGTCAGGACTCTGGAAAACTGCATCCAGTTCGGTACTCCTGGTGCGTAGTCGGGTCATGAGCACACATCGCCAGAATGCCTGGCCAGGGCACGGTTAACCCAAACGATGCAGGTCATTTCTTTGTAAAAACAGTCTTTCTGTTGGACTCATCGTACATTAATTTTGTTAATGTCTGTCATTATTTATTGATAGTTAATCAAGTGAGAACTTTAGAGACTATAGTTCCAGAGGGTTAAGACATTTTCTTTCTCTCAAGATTCAGTTGTGATGCACCCTCTAATTGAGCTGTTTTAATTTTTGTTTTTCTTTGACGTTCTTTAGTTCTCATTATAACTCCACTTCTGCCATTAAAAGGGCCACTTCCTATGCCAGAACTGTTTTAACACATTAGTCCAATTATCTGTTTATTCTTCTCTCAACTTATCCTGTAAAAGTGGCAGAGAAGTTAGTGCACATTTCACATGACTGATTATTATCTGCCATTAGCAATGGAGAGATTAGAAGTGTGTCGAGGATTTTTCTATTAAGCTCTATGCACAGGTCACATTTGTCAAAACAAAACTAAAATATTTATGATTGGAGTAAATTGGGGTTATTAGTCACATTTTAAATTCATGTACTCATCCAATTTGACTATTTACTTTACCAAATAAATGGAAACGTTATGAAACTACAATATATTTAGACTTAAGACAAGCTTAGCAAATCCCATGTACTATTAGAGTTAGTACTATGTGGAAAAATCATGATAAACATACCAGCCGGTTTTATAGGTATTTTATTTTTGTATATTAATAATGAATTAATCTTCTAAATATCCATTAAAATTTTAGCTTCTGTTAGGGTAAGCCTGAGATGAAAGAAGTGTAGATATACAACAAAATCTGTGTGCTACACGCGCACACCCACGAACAGAATTTCCTTCATCCAACTGGTGTTCCTCGAGTGTAGGATAGAGACAGAGCAGTTACAGAAAAAGGACCGATGACCTCTACTGTCACATGGTACCTGTAACCCGCTGAAATAAAAATAAAAAGCGGACGCACCTCACTAACCTCTGTTAGAATTACTCTGCTCTTATGGGTCATGTGGTATGAGGAAGGAAGGGGTTCCTGTATTTAGAGTACTTACGGCAGTGTCTGATAAGCTCAGCCTGTGTTGTGTTTTTGGTTGAGGATTTACTCTGTGGTTTATGTATGTCATCTTTTAATTCTATTAGTATAATATTAAATCACATTAGTCTATTAAGAAAGGCAAAGATAATAACCTATGAGAATTTAGAGGAATCAGAGATTTATTGAAGAAATTGGCACTGTGTATCCTTTAAAAATTACCTAATTTAACTTAAATATTCAAATAATTCCCTTGACACTGGTAAAAAATATCAATGACGACTGATCCTTTACCATGTGCTCGACGTTCTGGAGATCTCTGTGATCTCAGTCATGTGTATTGATGATAATATTGCATCATTTTAAAGAGAAAGGGGCCACAGAGAC
>PVKM010045236.1:0-12025 GCA_004027735.1 Carollia perspicillata
AAGCCCTTCACGTCTGCACGTTCCTTAGACCTTCAGTGGGAACGACTGTCGCACCTTGCCTCGCACGTGTCTGTTGACAAGTCAGCCTTAGAGTTCGATGTTTGATACAGAATATGGTTCCAGACAATGCAAGGAACTCCTGACCTCATGGCAAAATTTCTTTTTCTTAGTTCCCAACTCTTCAAAAATGGCCAGGTGGCTCGGTTGTTGGAGCATCATCCCATACACCAACCAGTTGTAGGTTCAATTCCTGGTCAGGGCACATACCTAGGTTACAGGTTCAATCCCCAGCCAGGGTATGTACAGGAGGCAACTGATCAATGTCTCTCTCTGTCTCTTGATTTCTCTCACTCCCTCTCTTTCCCCTTCCCTCCCTCCCTCCCCGCTTCCTTCCTCTGTCTCTAAAGCCAATAAACATATCCTCGGGTAAAGACTAAAAAAAAAACGCCATCCTATAATCTCGAACCCAATGGAAATAATCTAATCTACGCATTCTTTGGATGACTCTCTTTTTAGTATGTATGTCCCCAGTGTGTTTCTGTGCATCTCTCAACCAGCTTAAACGTTCGCTTTGGACGGCGGGGACTGGGACCCTGTTAGCTCCTCTGTGGCGTGACCCGTGGCCACACACAAATACAAGCTCAAATGCTTCCTGATCATGGTAACTTGAATAGGCAAATAGAATGGTGTTTCTGACAAACCACCAAAATCATCTGTTCAGAGGAAGGTGCGGGTCCTGCTGCATGTTCAATCCAGTCTTATTTAGCACCTTCATTAATGACATGAATAGAAAATAAACACCAGTGTTCACAGATGGTGCTAACTTTGGAGGTGCTGTTAGCAGAAGTGTCAAGATAGGAGAAGTAGAAATGCAAGCAGGAAACAGCAAAGATGTAAAAAAAAACAAAACACACAGCAAAGGGGGAGAAAGTCTCTCAAGCACATTTTTGATAAACCTCAAAGACAGTAGAGCAAAAAGCACTGAGATGAGAAGTCAGTGGAAGAGGAAGAGAAAGAGAAAGAAGGGGGAGGTGTGAAGAGAAAGGGGAGGAAAGGGCAGGTTTAGGGTGGGTGTCGGAGCCCTGCAGGCTCCGGAGCCCACAGCCCGCCCCTTGTGTGAGATGAGAGGACACAGCCTGGGTGTCCCCCCAGGGGCACCAGCGCCCGGCCCTGCGGTGCAGCTCTGTTGACAGCTGCTGTCCCATGAGTTTGGGGTAGGTTTTTTGGTTGGGTGGGTGGTGGTGTTCTGCCGCGTCTGTTTTTCGTCCTTTCCTCATAGTTGAGAGAGCTGTGGGTATGATTTTGTTCTTTCAGTTTTGGTTTTGAAAGGTTTCATCATCCCTGGCATAAAGCATTAATTTGGACATTTTGGGAGAGACAGAGAAATGTAGCCTTTAAAGTGTCCAGATTCCTGACCTGGCTGGTGTGGCTCAGTGGGTTGAGAGCCGGCCTGCAAACCGAAATGTCATCAGTTCAATTCCCGGTCAGGGCACATGCCTGGGTTGCGGGCCAGGTCCCCAGTTGGGGGTGTGTGAGAGGCAATTGATCAATGTATTTCTTGCATATCCATGTTTCTCCCCACTTCTAAAAAATAAAATAAAGTAGAAATAAGGCCTAAAAAAATAAAGTGTCCAGGTTCCAAATATGTGAAGCAAAATGGAGCATTCTCACCTCCTCAGTCTCTGGTGTTGGTAGAGGGGAAACAAATCCCAAAGCAAGTGACAGCCACGGGGCCTCACGGGCTGAGCTCCACCAGGCCACCTCCAGCCCTGGGAGGGCTGCCGACACACACAGAGTAGGAACCTCTGGTCAACACCAGCGGAACCGGGAGTCCCCATGGAGCAGCCGTCCTCCTCAGGGGCTCCCACTGGAAAGTCAAGATATGGTGTGTGGGGGGACACAGTAAAGAGTGCACAAATTCTCCAAGCACCAGGATGGTGGCCCATTCTCTGACAGCCTGGAATCCGCCCTGTTGTCTCCTGGTCAAGGAGCAAAAGAAGCAAATACCCAGGAAGAGAAGCACACGAGCCGTGACAGTGCACGGACAGTGGGGGCGTGGTTGCCGGCCAGAATGCCCAGACCCTAGTGGCATCATCACAGCAGGCTCCAGATGCCTTTTCCTCCCAGTACTAAAGAAGTCCATGCTGCAGAGGCAATGCATCACAGTAGAGCTAGAAGAGCATCCCAGTGTGGGGACTGAACAGAATGGGGGTTCAGCGAGTCACTGGAGGGACAGAGAGCTGGGCCCAGGTCCTGGCCGCAGCACTCTGCAGCCGTGAAGAACTGCCTGGCCCTTCGGAGCCTCTGTGACCTGATCCGTAGTGTGGGCATAGCGACAGTGCGTCAGAAGGTGTCCGTAAGGATTAAATAAGATGATGCGTGTGAGATGTTTATTTTTTTTAACCTTCACCCCAGGACATATAATATTTATTGATTTTAGAGAGTGAGGAAGGGGCAAGAGAGGAGAATCATCAATGTAAAAGAGAAACATCAATTGGTTGCCTCCCACATACCGCCAGGCTGGAAATCGAACACACCACCCCTAGGCATGTGCCCTGACCAGGGATCAAACCCGCAACCTTTTGGTGTATAGCATGTGCTCCAACCAACGGGAGCCACCCGGCCAGGGCACATGTAAGACATGTAATACAGCGCCTCATCCATGGTAGGTTCTCAGAAGGGGGATGGTGATGGTTTCCAACCTCCCCTGCAATCCAAGGTCCTTCCCACTACACAAGGCACGCTGCTACGTAGTACCAGGCATGGCCGGCAGACAGATGAGTGATCGTCAGAAACATCTGTCTGCGTTGCTTAGGATGTTATTGAGACATTCGCAAAGAGCTCGTCTCCATTCATCCTCAAATAAATAAGAAAGACATGTTCATCGATGTAATTCCTGGAACTTCTCTGACCTTCCATATGTTTCTGAAATCCGTCAGTCCAAACATTTGTCATTCCACCACATGTTTTTCTCTCCCTGAGAACTCTGTTAGCAATGGGAACGGAGCAGCAAACGTGAAAGTTTGGGTTTACAAAGCACGGTAATGATTCATTTTGTGAAAGGATTGTCCAGTGCCCCCAAAGCATCCCTTGACTAGTGAGCAATCCCGGTGCCTCTTGCTACACCTGAATCGCACTGTGCACGTAAACCAGACCCTGGCACAGAGCAGGTGCCAGGAGGGCACCTACACCCCACCTGGCCTCCTGTGGATCCAGCCCCAGACCACTGATGGTGCCACCTTGCCTCTCAGTGACCCCACCCTGAAGGTGCTTGATGCTGGCCTCGGGTCTTCTGGTTGGTGTCTTACGTCAAAGTGAGTTCTCGTTCTTTCTGAAGACATTATGGAACTCCGGTTCCGTATCAGACAGTGCGCTAGAAGCTCCTGACAGGGTGGGGGACATGCCTAGTTCTCTGCTGAAGCACATAGGAAGCAGGAAAAACCACTAACAGTTAGATTCTGGTCACTTATTTTAGTGGTGGGATGCACAGAGGCTAAGACCTGCATTCTGGCCCAGTCACCCAGGTCCAAATCCTGGCTCCACTCTGCGGTCTTGGCGGGTCCTGGGCCTCCTCGGGCCTCATTTCCTCTTCCGAAAATGGAACTTGCCCCATACAGTCACGGGGATTTCATAAATTGATATTTGTACAGCATTTAGTAAAGTACTGTATGCTTTTTGCTCTTGTTATTTTATTCTTTTTATTTTTATTTTTATTATATTATGGTCAGAGAAGATAGTTTCTGTCTGATGCTAATTCTTAGGTTTTTATTAAACTTCCTTTTATGGTCTAATACCCGTTCCACATGTACTTTAAATAATGTGTCTTCGCTAATTGTTGAGCAGAGTGAATACATACATACACACAGCTTATTTTTATTCTTTTACTTTTAGACAGAGGGAAAGGGAGGGAGAGAGGGAGAGAAACATCACTGTGTGGTTGCCTCTCACACCCCGCAGTGGGGACCTGGCCCGCAACCCAGGTATGTGCCCTGACCGGGAATCGAACCAGTGACCCTTTGGTTTGCAGGCTGGCACTCAATCCACTGAGCCATACCAGCCAGTACCACACAGCTTATTAATTGGGTTTAAATCCATCTTTCTTAAATATTGTCTCCTGATCTATACGTTTTTTAGGAAAGTATATAAAGGTTGTTTACTGTGGTTGTGGATGTATTGTTATACATAATCCCTCCTTATCCAAGGGGGATACATTCCAAGATCCCCAGTGGATGCTTGAAACTGCAGATAATACCAAAATTGATACATACGATGTCTTTTCCTAAACATACCTACTATACAGCTTAACTTATAAATTAGGCACAGTAAGAGACTAACAAGCATGCCTGGTAATAAAATGGAATAGCCATAACAAGGCACCGTGACGAAAGGTGTGGGACCGTGGTCTCTCCGATACCCGGTCCGACAGCTGAGACGGCGACTGCGTGACTGGGAGGAGGGCACCTGCACAGGGCGGGGCGCCTGGACCGGGGGCAGGAGCCACGTCCCAGACGGGACGGGCGGGACAGCAGGGACTTCATCGCGCTCCCCGGAACCACGCACAATCCCAAACTTGGGAACCATTTCTGGAACTTCTTCTCAGTTACTGTTCTGGACCCGGGTCAACCACAGGTAACTGCAACCTCAGAAGGCGAAAGCATGGGTGGGGGGGTAGGACGGCTGTGTCTGCGCCCGTCTCACACAAATGACTTCACTTTTATTTTCTGGAGAGTGTCTTCCTGGCGAACTGCTGTTCGACAAAGAAAACGGTTGTCTGATGAGTTCCCTCCCCAGCAGTGCTTTTTGCTTTCTCGTAGTTGTTTGCCTTGTGTCCTGCTCCGTCCCTTTGCTTCCCACCACCCTTTGTAGTGTGGTTTAGGTGGGTCCCTCACAAATGGCACACGGCTGCATTTTTAAATTAAATCCGAGAAGTCCCTTGGAACCGTTCACTCCCCCAATTCCCGAATCCTTATCAGTTGGTGTTTTCTTGTTCCCGTGTTTCTTCTCTGCTTCTTTCTACCTTCCACCAGATGAAGCAGGTTTTCCCCTCTTCCTGCTCCTCCTCCGACAGCTGCGCACGTCGCTCTGGGGCTCTCCTTCGCCGTGAGTTTTCTGCACACCCGTGCTTCTCTCTGAGGCCTGAAGTCCAGTCTTCCTACCCGCCTCCCTGGCAGGACAGGGACCGTCAAACCCCTTCCCGGGCCATCCCCCCATCTTTCATGTTGTTGTTGTCTAGGGTCTTAGTTCAACATTGTTCTGAACCCCAAAGATACTCATTTTTATTATTGTTAGCTTTTTGCAGCAAATGCTTATTTAAATTACTTGTGTGTTTGTCTCTTTATTGGCTTCTCGGTGCATCTCACATGCCACTCTTTTCCTCTGGAGTCGGGATCTTCCCTGGTGACATGTCCTTCAGAAATTCTTCACCCGAGAGCCGAGGTTGCCCGACTCTCGCGCCCTTGTTGTTGCAGGAGAAGGTCCTTGTTTGTCCTTGTGCTCAGGCGATCGGTTGGGTATGGAATTCCAGATTGATAGTGATTTTCCTTAAACCCTTTGTAGGGGTCGTGTTTTCACTATTTTCTCACCTTTGACGAGAAGGCATCCTCTCCCTTTGCAGGTAATGCGTCTTCTCTCTCTGGGTAGTAAGGTTTACTCTTTGCCGTTACTGATCTATGGTGTATTTGCTTTTCAAGAGTTCAAGAGAGGGGAAAGCTTAAAATGTTCATTTTTTACTGAAAAACCGTTTGTTTGTTTTCCCACACAGTGGTCCCTTGCCACTCTGCCAGACTTCCCCTGGCAACCTCTTCCTAGACGAGGCAGCATGTGAGGGCCCAGCCTCAGGTGGGGTTTCAGTCTCGTCCCTCCCATGTGGCCTGGGTGTGGTGTGACGTCTGCTCAGGCCAGCACGTGCCTGGGCTTGGCAGCCCCTGGACTTTCCCTCGCACACTGGCCTCACAGCCCCTCCTTTCGAGATTATCCTTTCTCTCCTTCAACATCCACTCCGGTTTTAGGTATTATTTCTGCGCGGTCCCATTCACATGTATGGCTTGTCATAAGCAGCCAGGAGGCTCTTCAGCTCCCATCATGCAGTGGGAACCAGCTCAGCCTGGGGGAGGGGCAGGGGCGTGTGGTCTCTGCAGCTCTGGGGAGTAGTAACTAAAGGGATTTTAGTAGAGGAGCAACAGAATCTTTCTGCGCATTTAAAATCGCTCTATGATGACAGTGTGGAAGATGCATTTGAAGCAGGGTGTGCGGCAAACCGAAGGCAGAGGAGACAGGAGGCTATGTCAGTAACCAGGGGGAAGGGGCTGAGGTGCTGGGCCGTGGCAGTGGCAAGAGACGGGAAAAGTAAAATAAGCAGAAGGTAGTGACTCGGTGTGGGCAGTGTGGGGAGAGGGCATTCAGGCTAATCCAGGCTCTTTGGCCTCCGTGACTGGGCGGATGATGACACCTCTCACTGAGGCAGGCTTGACGGGAGGTGGGATGCAGTGTGGGGTGGGGGCCCAGAGGGTGGGCTCCGTGCTGGACACCTGAGGGCTCAGCGGCTGCGGAACATTCAGGGGACTTGTCTGATAAGTGGCTGAAAGTACGTGCCTGGACCTCATGCTGGGATAAGGTTGCTGATTGGGTCATTGAAACCACAGGCACGGGTGACAAAACGGTGTATTATGGAGCGAGAAAACAAATAAACGAAAATACCCCTGCAGGATTCCCACTTCTCGAGGTGTTAGCCTGGATGCGACCCACTCTGGAAGCACCCCCAGACTTGGGCAGCCAGCCCTCCTCTGTGCATCCCGGTGTAGGGCAGGGCCTTAGCATTTTCCCGTCTCCCGGTTAAGCATGGGAGTGCCTGGAGCTCGGGGCCTGGGTCCCACCGGTTCTGTGTGCTCTTTCTCTGGATGGGGCCCAGCCCACCGTAAGGGCTTGGTGAACAGCTGCCAAGAAGAGGAGAGCAGGCTGGGGAGACATGGGTGATGGCGGTCGGTGAGGAGAGAACCCTGGGGAAGGGCAGCCGGCTGGGATGGGCTGGGAGCAATACCGGGGCCCCAGTGCGGTTAGTGAGGGTTCTGCCCACTTGCCCCGGGAGCCAGGTCAGTCTGGTGACATAGCAGAGGCAGACACCAGCCTGCACCGGGGCCTCAGCACGAGCTGCCTGCAGAGAGCTGATTAGTGGTGAGAGTTTTATTTTCTAAATAAACGTGGTTTTGCCCACATCCCTCACCAACTGCAAACCCAAAAAGGACAACAGACCAAGAGATAGGACACCCCTCACTCTCAAAATTGCATGGGCACTGGGCTCTTAGACTTGCTTTAGAAGTGACCGAAGTATCCGTTCGACCCTGACAGAAACAGAAGTAGCGTTTCCCAAAGCCAGATTTTGAAAGGCTTGCCCTCTGCGGTTTGATAAGAGCAGTGGGACTTGCTTCTTGAAGGAAGTGAAGCACGCAGTGAACAGCTGCAGACTTGAACTCCAGATGCCCTGTCCTTAGCCCGCGTCCTCCGAGTCAGAGCACACACACTGGCGTCCTGTCTTATGACTCTAGGGTTTCTTATGAAACACTGAAATTTACCATCAATTTGAAAAGCATCTGTTTACTACCTGCCTGCATTGGGTGCAAGGTGAGCTTCCTCCTACCACATCCTGTGACCAAACACGAGAGAACACTGCATGACCCTCAGGAACTCCTTGCCGCACCCCCGCAGAATACATTCAGCAAGGTACCGCACTTCGCCTCACTTCCACGCTGTTCCCTTTAAAGGGCACGCGTGCCCCGACTGGTGCGGCTCAGTGGGCTGGGCACCATCCTGTAAATTGAGGGGTCACCAGTTCCATTTCAAGTCAGGGCACATGCATGGGTTGCAGGTTCGGTCCCTGTTCAGGGCATGTGCGAGAGAGGCAACTGATCAGTGTTTCTCTCCCTCTCTTTCTCCCTCCCTTCCCCTGTCTCTAGTAGTAAACAAATACAATCTTTAAAAATAATGATAAAGAGCCTTCATTAGACCCAGGATCACCACTACTCCAGTAAGGAATGCCATCCAGAGGAGGAAGTGGTTTGCTCAATCCCTCAGGTCCTGGTCTGTGTAGGGTAGGCCAGTGGGTGAGGTTCTCCTGATCTAAGCTGACCAGACATCTGGACAGGAGGGGACTTTTTCTGGGCCGATTCTGCTCCCAGAGAGACCTGAGTTACCCCATTTCTGCAGGACCTATAAATATATGACTGGCACAGGAATTCACATTGATTGAGTCCTGCACTTACCCACAGATTTCTCTAATGAGCAGGGGACAGGAGTCTAAATGAAAAATGGAGGAAAGTAATTTGATAAAGGCCATTTGCCACAGTGATGGCTTGGAACAGATGAAACAAGATGAAAGTCCCCGAATTCCACAGTTTGCTGAGCCATTAAATCCTGTAACAGAAGATGGGGAGAGAAAGCCCCTTCCCCGGCAGCCAGGCTCCTTTGCAGCTGTCATTCGGCTTGGCACACCCTCAGAGAGAGGTGCCCTGCCTCCATCTCTAAAATCTGCCTTCTCTCCTTTAAAAAGTAAGGAAGGTGATCTGGCTCTATAAAGATTTCCAGTGTGGTAAAGCTCCAGCAAGAGATGTCTCTTGACCTTCCCAGAGCGTCCACTCCTGCCTGCCACTTGGGTCCTGTGCTGCTGTCTCCAGAACTGGGCACGAGAAACCCGCTGCTGGGCTTAAGACTATCTTGGTTGAATTTCAAATGAGCAAAGAAAGCATGGTGTGTGGGCAACTTATTTTTCTACTAGATCCATCTACTAGAGAGAGAGAGAGAGAGAGGAGAGGGAGGGAGATTAATTCACTGCCCCACCCATCTGGGCATTCATTGGTTCATTACTGTAATGCGCCCTGACCAGGGATTGAACCTTCCACCTCGGCACATCAGGACGATGCTCTAACCAGCTGAGCTACCCAGCCAGGGCAAGGTCAGTCTACTTTTAAAATTATTGTAAAATACACAAAACATAAATATTACCCTTTGTCCCATTTATAATGCTGTGCAACCATCACCACTGTCTAGTTCCACAGTAGTTTCATCAGCCCTAAAGAAAACCTCACACAGCTTTACGGCTCTTCCACTCCCCAGTTCCGCTAATGTGTTCTCTGTCTCTAGACTGGCCTGTTCTGGACATGGCACGTAGGTGCAATTCCATGAGGCATGCCTTGTGTGTCTGACTCCTGTACCGTGCATGTTCTCCAGCTTCATCTATGTAGCAGGTGTCAGTGCTTCATTTCTTTTCATGGCCGAGTAATATTTCATTGACGGGAGATGTACTACACTTTGTCCGTTTATCAGTTGGTAGACATCTGGATTGTTCCTACCTTTTGTTTATTGCAGATAACGCTGCCGTAAACATTCCTGTGCAAGTTTCTCTTGAACCACCAATGTTCACGTTTTTAGGGTATATATCCTGGAGTGGAATTGCTGGGTTGTATGGTAAATTCTATCTTTAACTGATTGAGGAGCTGCCACACTCGGTCCACACTGTCTTTGCTGTCTGTCGATGGCAGCGAGTGGATGACACCAGCTGAGAGTCGCTTCACGTCTTTCGGTGTGAAAGACTCACCAGACTGAAAACCTGGTGTGGGCAGGCAGCTTGCTGAGGCTGGGGGAAGACTCCCTGTCTTGGCTACACACTCGCTTGCTGTATTTTCAGTACCCGACACATGCCCGGCGTGGAGTAAGTAGTGACTACTTGCATAGCAGATGGCTGTATTAATGGACGGATAAAATTATTCATCCATTTACCTTCACTCATAAAGTCAGCAGAGAGCCTATTTATTACACACATTTAATGGTTACACAGACAGACTCGCAGAGGTTTAAGTGGCTTGGGCAAGGTCAGAAAAGTTGTACAGGAGTCCAGACCTTCCAGCCCTGGAGCCTCTGCTCTTGAATTCAGACCTCGAAGGAATCGGGAGATTTCAAGCGGCCTGAGAAAATGCCGAGCAGAAGTCCGGGGGAAGTGTGAGGACCACCACTGCATGCTGGCTTTTCTTTGACTGATTCAGATTGATTCTCATGCAGTTGAGGGATGTTGTTGGGAAGTTGTAATTAGATATTTGCCACAGATTACTATTTGTGGTCTGGAAGAGGGGGCAGCTGGAGAAATGTGGCTGAGAGGAGATAAAGGCAGCCAGTCAATGCGTGCTCTGCACACTGGTGGTTCTTTGCACGCTCCTGCCAAGCCCGGCCCCTCTGCCCCGTGTTCTGGGCATGTGGTGTGGAATGCCAGAGACCCAGCATTGCCCATGGGAAAGAGAGGACAATCAACCAGCTGTCCTAGGACAGCCTGTCGGTCCACCAGGGAGGGATCTGAGCAGCTGCAGGGCTGGCCCAGGAGAGGAGGGACAGAGAAAGGGAAGGGGACACGACTCATCCGCATCCACCACCTCCATATCCCCTGCTTTCCTTCTTGCCACTCAAGAGAGAACATTCTCTTCGGTAGAGTGGCGGCCTCAGGTCGGGGAAGGGCCACCTTCGCAGTCTAAATGACAGTAACTTCCGGTCAAGATGGCAGAACAGATAAACTCAGCTCACCGCCACCAACACACATCAAATTACAGCTAAATTATATAACAGTCATCATTGAGAGCCAACTGAAGACTAGCTGAATGGAAGTCCTGTAAGTAAGGATATAAAGAAACAGCCACACCCAGATTGGTAGGAGTGAAAGAGAGGCAGAACAAGCAGATCCCACATCCACGTTGGCAATTAAGATTTGGGAGGAACACCACAGTGGGGGTGAGGTGCCTGCCCCCTGAGGAGCAGGGGTTCCAGCCCCACACAGGGCTCCCCAGACCAGGCACCAGTGCCAGGAAAACGAGGCCTCATAACATCTGGCTGTGAAAACAAGCAAGGATTACAGTGAGACAGAGGGCTTCCAGAATTCCAGGCATTCCTCTTGAGGGGCCCACATATAGATTCGCTCACTCAAAAACTCACTGGCTCTGGGCTCCAGTGCAGGGGCAGCAACTTGAAAAGTGCCAGGGACAAACATGGAAGAACTGAATTGACTCGTTTCAGGGTGAGAGCTGGAGAAGAAGGGGTCAAGGCAGCTGTCTCCAGAATCAGAAAGCAAGCAGGTGCCTTTGTTCCTTTGTTGAGCCTCCTTCAACCCTGCTGGCAGGCATGGGTGCCAAATCTGAGCTCTGCATTAACCTGGCTAATACTGTCTGCCTCACCCTGGAGATCCCATGAGACCCCATTTCACCCAACTCACACACCCGCCTGGCTTTTCCAGGAAAGGGGCCTGCCTCAGCTAACACTGCAAACTTTCCTAAAATTTCTCAAATGTCCACAAACCCCAAACAAGCAGTGGCTGGCCTCGGTGTGCCCTGTACCTCTTACTAAGTGGCCTCAAGCCCAGCACAAGTGGTAACCAGTCACAGCTTGCACTGTAACTCCCATCTGGTGTTCCCAAGTCTGACAGAAGTTGTGGCCAGTGTTGGCTTGGAACATAGTTTCAACTAAGCACCACAAACCCAGCACAAGCAGCAACCAACCACAGATCACTGTGTAGCTCCCATCAGGCAGGACCAAGCAGAAACAAACGGTGGCTGATCTTGGTCTGCATGGGAGCCTCTTCAAAGAGGCTCCAGAACCAACATACTCAGTGGCTGGCTTCAGACCACACCAGAGCACCACCCAACCAGCTCCACAAACAACACACCCAAAGGCCAGACTCAGCTGGCACCAGAGCCTCACTAAAGCGACTACCCCTCTGTGGGGTCAGCCCCTGCACAACAACTTATCCACTGTAATAACAGCAACACACACAGCCAGTCAGCCTGACATGCCAACAGCAGTCAAGGCTCAACTGCAACAGGAGGGTACACACAACCCACACAAGGGACACCTGGACCACCTGGCACAGGTGAACAGGGAGACTGCACCACTGGGCCTAACAGGATACCTACTACATAAGGCCACTGTGCCAAGACTGGGAGTTGTAGCAGCTCTACCTAATACTTAGAAACAAACACACAGAGTCAGCCAAAATGTG
>PVKM010045237.1:0-12051 GCA_004027735.1 Carollia perspicillata
TCTCAAAAGAAATCTTGCAGTCAAGAAGGGGCTGGAAAGAAGTATTCCAAGTCATGAAACACAAGGACCTACATCCAAGATTACTGTATCCAGCAAAGCTATCATTTAGAACGGAAGGGCAGATAAAGTGCTTCCCAGATAAGGTCAAGTTCAAGGAGTTCATCATTACAAAGCCCTTATTATATAAAATGTTAAAGGAACTTATTAAGAAAAAGAAGATAAAAAATATGAATAGTAAAATGACAACAAACTCACAGTTATTAACAACTGAACCTAAAACAAATCCAAAAACAAACTAAGCAAACAACTAGAACAGGCACAGAATGACAGAAATGGAGATCACGTGGAAGGTTATCAGCAGTGAGTGGGTGGGGAGAGAAAGAAAAAAGGTACAGAGAATAAGTAGCATAAATGGTGAGTAGAAGGTAGACAGGGGAGGTTAAGAATAGTATGGGAGATGTCGAAGCCAAAGAACTTATGTGTAAGACCCATCGACATGAACTAAAGAGGGGTAATGCAGATGGGAGGGGGTGTGCAGGGCAGAGGGGAATAATGGGGGGGAATGGGACAAGTGTAATAGCATAATCAATAAAGTATATTAAAAAAGATAAAGCGGATTATTTTAATGGGAAGAATTTAAGTGCCTATTTTAATTTTCAGTGAAAATAATACCTCTTTATATATAAGAAATTCTATGTGATGCCTAACTTTGCAAAGATAAATCATCTATTTTTGCCTCTGTGGAGCAGAGTTGTTGTGTGGTGTGGCTCTGTCTTTGCTGTATGTTGAGTGAGTTTATCCAGGACTCCCCTAAGAGTAAGACAATGTATTTACATATATTATGTATTTAATTTACTATTAGTGGGCATGATTGATAGGTAAAATTGACTACAGTGTTGTGATGTTTTTCTCATCTTGTTTTTCTTTTTATAAAAATTATTTTGGCACATAATTAGCAAAGTTTTTCACGAGTATTGCATAAAAAATTTTCTCTCCCAACCATGAACTGAATACTTCATCATGTTCTTCCTTTTTTCCCTTCACTCTTCTTCCCTTGGAAGACAGGATCTTCAAAACTATTCATGGCAGTGTTTTAGAGTAGTAAATGAAGAAAATAATTATTGTAATTGTTCTAACACTCTGTAGTTATAAGTATTTTCAAAACTAAATTTTGAAAAATGACCCATATCAAATACATACCATACCTACAAAAAACTGTCATCTGTAAGGAAAATTTCAGTCCTATTTTAGAGATGAAAATGTCTCTTTGGATCTTGTAGCAGCTGCCAATGTGATTATAAGAACAATATCTGATATGATATCTCTGTTTTACTAGTGAGACAATTGAAGTCTAAGAACTTCATCCCCTAAATAAGTTCCAGTTTGAGCAGGTGGCATTGGGGTGTTTGGAAACTTCCTGAAGAAGCAGAGGGAGGCCAGCTGGGTGGGAGGCCTCTTGGCCCCTTCTATTGCCCTTACCCCTCCACTCCCTGCTCATCTTGCTAATGATTCCAGGCCTGGCCCTAAAATAATCCAGTGGTATGACGGGCTTCTAGCCTCTGCAGAGGAAAAACTCCAGGTTAATTCAAGTACAGTGTGTTCTCTTAGTTTTGCAGCTGGTGTAGCAAGGCAGTCTAGGGCAAGTAAATTGAATCAAAAAGGGAAATGAAGGCATTCACTGTCTGTTTCATCGAGGATGGCTCATTTAAAGTAAACACCATTTAAATAGTCTCCAAATGGCCCATTCTATATGAAGTCATGCAGCATGCCCCCTTTTGGGCTGTCATTCTCCTTTAAATGGGTTGCTTTGTGTGCACTAGTTTTAATGCCATTCAAACTTAAACCCCATATGTGGGCCTCATCAGGCCATAGGCTTTGGTGCACATGTGGCAGCCATACCTTCAACATCTTTCGTCTCTGCCTCTGGAGACTCAGCCTAAGCAACAGGGGGAGGCAGCTGTTAAGACAAGGGTAGTTAAGATTTCTTCAGCACTTACTATGTGCCAATTAACATGCCTTAGTGATTTCTATACACATCATCTACCCTAATCTTCACATAGTCCTATGAGGTAGATACTATGATCATTCCCTTATTATAGATGAGAAACTGATGCATTGAGAGATTAAGTAATATGTCTAAACTGGTAAGTGTGGAGCAGGCAATTGAATTCCAGTAGTCAGATTCCAGAGCTGGAGCTAAATTAATAGACATACTAAAAGTAAACATGCTCTTCATCAATTCTCTTTGCAAGGTAGGCTTCTCCCAAACAATAGATAGTCCAGAAGTTATCTCTGTTTGTCTCTGGAATGAATGTATGCTCTGCCTTCTGGGGCATAGTATTTCTACCTTGTTATTTTGCCTTTTTTGCATTCAGGTTTGAAGATGAGATCAGGTATTCCCTATGGCTTTGGGTAGTCTTCATGCAAGGTGGGGCTCAGTGAAATAATCTATAACAGACAACTCAAAAGCCATTTTTCTACCCCATAAGGATACTAGATATGCTCTAATAGTAGTGAACTAGTAAACCCCTACCCCGCCAAAGCACTGGAAGCAGGCAGTTGTCACAGCATTGGCTTCAGCATTCAGCCAGGGTTGGGCAGGAAGTCCAGGGCTGAACACCTTTGAGAAACTTTTACAAAGAATCCAGCCAGGGTCTTTGGGAAGTGAGCTCCTGGATGGTTCTTATTTGGCCAGTCTATTGATCTTGCTCCTATTTGACTGTCACTTGGTATTCTAAAAAACATTTTGCTTTAAAAACTTGAAGTATGAAACAGTTTATTCCTCATGAGCTCCACTAAGTAGGGGAACTTTAGGAATCAAAAACTTAAAAATTTTAAGGGCTACATAGGAGAAAATCATTTTGATCACTTAAAATATGGGTTTGGGTGATGTTTTTAATATCCCCCCCAAAAAAAAACCCCTTCAGAGAAAACTGTGAAGGAGCAATGACAGTTTTAAAATATTGTTGCTGGATTTGACTCAGATTCTGTTAACACTTTTGCTATCTTACTCCCAAACTCCAGGTCATTTAAGGTTTCTGACTTTTTTTAATTGCTAATCTCATTCCTCTCTCCTGCCACATCCATTTACAGCCTCCACTGCCCTCCCCATGTCACCTTGAGTGTACACACATTCTGATAAAGGAGCTGGGACACGATGCAATTGGGCACTCTGTGAGGCTTCTGTATGACCTTGTGTAGGTGTCTAACAGATACCTCTTATTCCATTAGCAGTGTTAATTGAAAGCAGTTTCAGTTCCTGCTGTTTCCAAAAAGTCTCATCTTCTCAGTGTGCTAGGTGGATGGTACAAGAACCAGAGAGGCAGAAGAAAGAAAAAGAAAAAGAAAAAAAAATCAGGTAAAAATTTTAATACAGAATGTAGGGAGAAAGCTTATTGCACATAGTTTCATTCTCCCCTTTCCCTAGATTGATTGAGATATAATTGACATCTAACATCATGTAAGTTGAAGGTATACAATGTGATGATTTGATATATAGATACAGGATTCGGCACAAATAATACCCCTTTTTATTACAAAATCATAAGCATGTAATTCTGTAACATAACAATATCACACTCAAGCATGCCATATGGCACCTTAGGTGAAATGTTCCAATTAAAACTATAAATTATTACACCCATATTATTACTCTACCAATCACCCTCAAGCAGGCATAACTTCTGCCAGATGCTGTATATTATGAAATAGTTACCACAATAAGGTTAGTTAACACATTCATCACCTCACATAGTTTTATTGTGTGTGATGAGAATTCTGAAGGTCTACTCTCTTAGCAACTTTAAAATATAGAATACAGTATTGTTAACTATATACTGTACAGTATTGTTAACAGTCACCTTGCTGTACATTACATCCTTAGGACTTATTTATCTTATGACTAGAAGCATCTCTCCTTTGAATACTATCACTCATTTCCCCTAAACTTTTTCTGAAACCCCTGCTCCTGTCAGTCATCAGTGTACTCTCTGTTTTTTATTAAGTTCGTTTTTTTTAGATTTCACATATAATGAGATCTTGTACAGTACTTGTCTTTCTTTGACTTATTTCATTTCACATGATGCTCTCAAGGTCCATCCATATTGTCACAAATAGCAGGATTTCCTTTTTTATGTCTGAATAATATTCCATTAATATACATCATGTTTTCTTTATCCATTCATTACACAGTGAACACTTAGGTTGTTTCCATGTCTTAGTTATTGAAAATAATGACTTAGTCATTGAAAATAATAATGACTTCACTCTCATGTTCAGAGGCTGCATTGAACATGAGAGTGCAGATATCTCTTTGATATAGTGATTTCATTTCCTTTGCATACATACCCATAAGTGGAAGTGCTGGATCATATGGTAGTTGTATTTTTAAATTTTTTGAGAAACCTCCATACCGTTTTCTATAGTGGCTATACCAATTTATATTCCCACCAACAGTGCACAGGGGTTCCCTTTTCTCCACATCCTTGTCAACACTTATCTCTTCTTTTTTTTATTACTTTAAATCATTTTTATTTTTCAATTATAATTGACATACATTATTATATTAGTTTCAGGTATACACCCCAGTGCTTAGACATTACATAATTTACTAAGTGATCATCTCAATAAACCTCTCATCTGACACCCATACATAGTTATTAGAATATCATTGTCTACATTTCCTATGCTTTACTTTGAATCCCCATGACTATTCTGTAACAACCAATTTGTACTTCTTAATCCCTTCACCTTTATTGCTAACCTGCCTCCCAATCTGGCAACTGTGAAAATGTTTTCTGTGTCTATGAGTCTGTTTCTGTTCTACTTGTTCATTTACTTTGCTGTTTAGATTCATTTGTTGATAGATATATATTTATTGCCTTTCTGTTGTTAATATTTTTTTAACTTTTTTTCTTCCTTTTCTTAAAGAAGACCCTTTAACATTTCATACAATATTGGTTTGATAGTGATGAACTCCTTTAGCTTTTTCTTGTCTGGGAAGCTCTTTATCTGTACTTTAATTCTAACTGATAGCTTTGCAGGGTAGAGTAATCTTGGTTGTAGGTCCTAGCTTTTCAACACTGAATATTTCTTGCCAATCCCTTCTGGCTTGCAAAGTTTCTGTTGAGAAATCAGCTGACAGTCTTATGGGAGCTCCCTTATAGATAACTAACTGCTTTTCTCTTGCTGCTTTTAAAGTTATCTTTGTCTTCAACCTGTGGCATTTTAATTATGATGTGTCTTGATGTCCATGGGCCTCTTTGTGTCCATGTGGTTTGGGACTCTCTGCACTTCCTGGACTCATATGTCTATTTCCTTCACCAGATTAGGGAAGTTTTCTGTCATTATTTTTTCAAATAGGTATTCAAGTTCTTGCTCTCTCTCTTCTCCTTCCAGCACCCCCATGATGTGAATGTTGGTATACTTGAAGTTGTCCCAGAGGCTCCTTACACTGTCGTCATTTTTCTGTATTCTTTTTTCTTTTTGTTGTTCTGATTGGTTGTATTTTGCTTCTTTGTATGGCAGATTGTTGATTTAATTCTTGCCTTTATTTACTGTACTGTCGGTTCCCTGTAAATTATTCTTCATTTCAGTTAGTGTATCCTTCATTTCTGACTGGTTCTTTTTTATGCTGTTGATGTTCTCACTAAGTTCATCGACTGTCCTTATAACCAGTGTTTTGAACCCTGCATCTAGTAGATTGCTTGTCTCCATTTTGTTTAGTTCTTTTTCTAGAGTTTTATAGTGATCTTTCTTTTGGGATATGTTTCTTTGTCTCCTCATTTTGATAATCTCCCTGTGTTTGTTTCTATGTATTAGGTGGAGCTGCTATGTCTCCCAAGATTGGTAGAGTAGACAAATGAGGTAGGTGTCCTGTAAGGTTCAGTAGCATAGCATCCCTGAAGACACAAGCTGAGCACTGGAGATGTACCCCCTATGCAGACTGTGACACCCTTCTATTACAGTTGAGCCTTGATTGCTGTTGGCATGTCATTGGGAGTGATATACTCAGGCTAGTCAGCTTCAAGGACTGGCTGTGACCACCAACCTCCAGCCATTGTGGAGGATCAGCTGTGCAGGGGCATGCCTCTCAGAGCAGCACTTATTTCAGCAGGGTTCTGGTGCCCACTAAGTCTGCTCTTTGTGTCATTTGTAGAGGTAGTTGGGTGATGATGTTTCAACATAGTCTGAAGCTGTCCACTGGGTGCTCTGGCTCTGGCTCCTCCCAGGAGGTGCAGGCCACCTGTGTTCTGCCCAGGTCTTCCCATCATGAGCTACAAAGCCATCTGCAGTCGGCTGCTACTTGTGCTGGGCTTGGAAGTGGCCAGGTGGGACCAAGCTGCAAACCAAAGCCAGCTGCTGCTAGTGCTGGACCTAAGGCCACTTAGCAAGAGGTATGGGGCTTACTGAATCCAGATGCTTCTTGTTTGAGATTTTTAGGAAAATCTGATGCATGAGCTAACGCAGGCCATTGGTGTGGAAAAGCGACTAGAAACAGCTTAGGTGGGCCTGAAAGTTGGGTGGGGTGGAGCCTCAGGGAATTACCAAGATAGGGCAGTGTGAGCCAGGTTGATAGTCTCAGATATGGCTCCTGACTGCCAGCTCTTTGTGGGGAGGGCTCAGAAAGGGAACAATTACTTCTGCCAGCACTTCTGTCTGGGAGAAAGCTCCTTCCCCAGCTCTTGCCCTGATGCTGGACAATTTAGTTACTCCCTGTATGTCTGATGCCTTTCATGATGCTGCCCCAGGACTGGAGCTCAGAGGGAATAGGTCACAGTAAGTCTGTGTGTGGGCCCTTTTAGAGGAACTGTTTGGGAAGTCAGAAGCCTTCTGTCTCCTTCAGCCTCAAACCCTACTAGTTTATATAGCCAGAAGTTATGGGAATTTTCTTCCTGGCACAGGAACCCTGGGACAGGGTGCCTGGTTTGGGCCTGGAACCCCTCTTTCCTCAGGTGGGACATTTACAACCAAGATATTTCCCCCAATTTTTATCTGCCACACATGGGTATGGGAGCAGCCCATTCTATGTCTCTGCTTCCCCTACAGTCTTGATATGACTTCCTCTTTAATTCCCTAGTTGTAGGACTTTCATTCAGAACTACCAGATTTCAGGTAGTTCTGAATCATGGTTGTTCTGTAGTGTAGTTGTAATTTTGATGTGGTTATGCATTTACCTATGCTGCTGTCTTGCCCGGCAATCCCTAGTCTTTTTCAGTGATAGCCATTTTAGTCGGTGTGAAGTGGTATCTCCTTGTAGTTTCAATTTGTATTTTTTAATGCTGGTGTTGAGCATATTTTCATATACTTGTTGGCCATTTGTAAATAATCTTTGGAGAAATGTCTATCTAAGCCCTTTGCCCATTTTTAAATTGGGTTATTTGATTTTTTGTTGTTGGGGTATAGTTTTTTATGTATTCTGAATATTAACCTCTTATCAGATATATGATTTGCAAATATTTTCTCCCATTCTATAGGTTGCCTTTTTCATTTTGTTAATGTTTTCTTTTTCTGTGCAGATACTTTTTAGTTTGATGTAGTTCCACTTCTTTATTTTTGCTTTTGCTGCTTGTAATTTTGATTTCATATCCAAAAGATCATTGTCAGTGTTTAATTCTTAAAAGGATTTCCTTTGTTTAATTTTAATTACAATTTACATTCAATATTATTTTGTATTAGGTTTAGGTGTATAGTATAGTGGTTAGATAATCATATATACTTTACAAAGTGGTTTCTGTGATATTTTCAGTACCCACTTGACATCACACATAGTTATTACAATATTACTGTCTACATTCTCTATGCTGTAGTTTATATCCCCATGACTATTTTGTAAGTACCAATCTGTACTTCTCAGTCCCTTTACCTAATAGGATGGTGCCTAGTCCTTACCTCTAAATTGCATCTTTCTTCCAAATGATATTTTATCATTTTAATGGTATCTCAGAACCAAAAATGTTGTTTGTTTTGTGTTAAGATTACCTTTTAATTAATTGATCTTTTAGTTTTATTTTATATTTAAAATGCACATATTTATAGAGTCAAATAATTGTGTTGGGTTTATTAACTTCCTTTCTAAAATAGCAGTCCTCAGTATCACCACCCTATTTCTTCTGATTCAGAAGTGACCACTTTGACCTATTTTAGCTGACTGGTTTCAATAGAATACTTCATTGTTCAAGGTTGGTGTTCTCACTTGGCAGATGGGAATTTAGCTCTCTTCCCCTCCCACACCAGACTCCATCACACATATACTCCCTTCCCCAAATCCCATCCTCCAAATATAATTAATGTAACTTTGATTAGATCATCATTATATATGTCTGTTATTAGAGCTGAGACTTGTAGTAAAACTTACATTAAATTATTATTTTTGAACCACATGTAGTTTTTCATGAAGTCAGTAATTGTCTTCTTGTTCATTAGTTTATTCTTCTATTTGCTTGGTTTTCTATGTATTTACCAACCCCAGACCACTTGAAAGTTGTTTAAATTTTTCAAGATGCTGAGATTTATCAGGTCTTCTCTCAATTTCATCTTCTTGAAACAGTCGCTCCCCAGGCCCTGTAATCTGCTTCTGTGGGCATTGGTTACCCTCTACTGGGGATGCAGCTGGCCTCTGGGATTGCCCTTCTCTATTAGGCTGATAGATTGCTAGTCTCTGTCAGGTTCCCTTTGCTTCTTTCTTGTATTGCTTGTCGGCCTTCCTCTTGGTTTACTGCCTCTTTTTGCAGCATACTTTACATATTCTAGCAGCTTCCTGAGAATCAGATGCGTGGGAGGTGAATTTTTTTTAAACTCTGCTTCTCTGAAAATGTCCTAATCGTATGTGATTTTTTTTCTCTTTTTGGAAGCTTGTAGGATCTTGTCTTTGTCCCCAGGGTTCTAAATTTCATAGTGATGTATCTTGATGTGGGTTGATTTATACAGTCCTGTGTCCTTTCAGTCTCGAAACTTGGTGCCCCTTAAATTTGGGCAAATTTTGTCAATTTTTTTAACTGATGATTTTCTTTCTTCTATCTTCTCTGTTGTCTTTGCTGGATCTTCTTTTACTTGCATATTGGGCTTCCTGGATTGATTTCTATTTTTTTCTCATCTTTTTTTTTCTTTACTTTCTAGTACTTTTCCTTAGCTTTCTAATCTACCTCACCCTGTTTATTATATTGAGTTATTCTTTCTTCCATCATGTTTTTAATTCTTTTTACTTTGGAGTCCTTTTTTTTTATATTACACTGTTCTTGTTTCAGCACTGCAATAAATTCTCTTAATTCTCAATCTGTATATGTTTGGTGGTTTTGAAGTTTTCTTCTGCTTGCATCGGAAGAGTGATCATCGGAAACCTCCGATGTCAGAATCCTTAGTTGTCTCTTCTTGGGCTGGTCAGCTTTTTTCCTTCTCCTGCCTGGAGGATAAAAGCCTAGTTGCTACCCTGGCTGGTGTGGCTCAGTGTTTTGGGTGTTGTCCTGCAAACCTAAAGGTCACCTGGGTTACAGGTCAGGTCTCTGCTATGGGATATGCGAGGGATGGCTGATCCATGTTTCTCTCACACATTTATGTTTCCCTCCCTGTCTTTCTCCCTCTCTTCCACTCTCTCTAAAAATAAATTTAAAAACAGCCTGGTTTCTAACATTCCGGGAACCAGATAAGGGAAGATGGCTGGTGCTCTCAGCATCTGATATGCATTCATTCATCTAACCCCCTCAACTGTGCCACACACCCACCCCCAGTCTAGAGGCCCTCTCTTTTACTCTCTATAGAAAATGAACTTCCAGTTATTTTATTGGTGTGTGGGGAATGGGCATATAGCCCAGGTGTGTGGAGTAGAGGAGGCCATTCAGGGATTTAAGCCCTTCTCAGCCAGTCCTGCTTAGTTTATACTTCCTCCAACCCCAGTTTTGGAGCTTCTAGGGGATAAAGTGAGGTGGATCCTTTTCTCCGCTACTAAGTTAAGATTCAGGTTTGCTGTGGCATTTACCACTCTTTCATCTGCATTCTAACTTCCAGTATTTTGCAGCTAGTATCTCCTATATTCTTGTAGTATTCCCCCTGTTTTTGTTTGTTTATGGCTTAAAAATATCCTTTGCTGTCCTTTACTTGGGTTTTGGGAAGAAACAAAGATAGCGTCATACATTTAATTTTTTATTTTTACCTTAGAGCATGACCATTGCTGTGGGGGTAAACCCACACAGGTCCAAAGTATTAAAAGAAAAATTCAGTGACTTATGATAAATATTCCAAAATATACTTCAGAGAAAGAATGGCAAGACCACAGTCCTTTGATTACAAAAATTCTGTTGTTCAAGATTTTTCTTTTAAACCAAGGCTGTTCAAAACATTTAGTCCCTCACCCACAACTTCTTTCCTATTCTTCCATCTCTGTGCTCCCCACAATTTGCATGAGCTCTCATTGTGCTGTCTAGTCCAAATTTCAAGTTCTTCATGGAGCAACTGCAGGAAGGCATCAGTTTGAAGAAAATGAGGTAGCTGTGGGAAGCTAGAAAAATTAGGGAGGTGGGCACAGTACAGCATGTCATGTCAGATCCATGTCATGCTTTTATCAAGCCCCCTGTGACTGTAGCCTCTTCTTACTGGCTTGAAATCAGAGCAGCAATTCTCCCTAAAGCTGTGGTTTTCCTTCTGGCCCAAAATAAGCTACACACACTACTGGATTGGCTCTGGTCTCTTTAAAAAGGAACATGCTTGCCCTGGCTGGTGTAGCTCAGTGGATTGAGCACGGGCCTGCGTACCAAAGGGTCACTGGTTTGATTCTCAGTCAGGGCACATGCCTGGGTTGTAGGCCAGATCTCCAGTAGGGGATGCACGAGAGGCATCCACACATTGATGTTTCTCTCCCTCTCTCCTTCCTTTCCCCTCTCTCTAAAAATAAAATAAATAAAATCTAAAGAAAAAAAAACAATGAATATGCCTTAAGCTTGTTATTTATCTGTGGAAAGAGTGATTTCAAGAGTGGGCAGTCTGATTGCAGAAGCAGAATGAAACTTATAAGCCAGTTTGAGAGGATGGCTAGCTCTATGATGGGTTTCCAGCCATTCTGAGCATGCCTTTCTATAGTCTTTCTTCAAGTACATGTCCTCTAATGACTTCCAAACTTGATATATGTCATATTTATTCAAAGTTGATTTCATAGATACTTTTTCCCTTAAGTTTAGGTGTTTGTTTTCTACTTAAAATTTTGTTTTTCTGCCCTGGCTGATATGGCTTAGTGGATTGAGTGGTGGCCTGTGAACCAAAAGGTTGCAGGTTTGATTCCTGGCAAGGCACATGCCTGGGTTGTGGGCCAGGTCTCCAGTTGGGGGCATGTGAGAGGCAACCGATCGTTGTATCTCTTGCACATTGCTGTTTCTCTCCCTTTTATCTCTCTCCCTTCCCCTCTCTCTAAACATAAATAAATAAAATCTTTTAAAAAACTTTTTAAAATTTGTTTTTTAACAGAGGAGTACTGCAGTGTATTTTTTTTTATCTAAGTTGGTAGTTTCAGAGGGCAATAAATAATGCCCCTTTACCTCTGTGAGTTCAGAATTAGTTGAGAGACAGAGAAGCCAAGCATATGGAGATGAAAATCTAACCTGTATAGCCCTGGCTGGTTTGGTTCAGTGTATTGAATACTAACCTGTGAACCAAAGGGTCACTGGTTTAATTCCCAGTTAGGACACATGCCTGGGTCAGGTCCCCAGTCGGGGGTGCGCGAGAGGCAACCACACATTGATATTTCTCTCCCTCTCTTTCTCCTTTCCCCTCTGTCTAAAATACATAAATAAAATCTTTTTTAAAAAATCTAACCTTTATTATTGATTTTTACTGGTAAAGGACTTTGAAAAAATGTTATGTTAACTCTGCTGACGAATATGGGCATGATAATATTTTGTTTGCCCCTGAATATCACATCTTATCTGCTTACTAACTAAACTGGACAACCTTAGGCCACTCCAGGATTGTTTAACCCTTAAAATAAGAAAGAGAAGAATAGCTCCTGCTAAAGAATTAGTAAGGGGCTGAAACAGAGGCTAGGTTGTGTTACTCAAATGGACCATG
>PVKM010045238.1:0-12026 GCA_004027735.1 Carollia perspicillata
CCTCATTGTGTCCATCAAGCCTGCCCTCTGCTAAAGTTGCAAAAATGGTCTTGTATGTCCAGGACCTATAATAAATTAATAGAGGTCTGCTATACAGAAATATTGGAAAACCCATGTGGCCCGAATAAAGAAAACAGATGCGGCACATATATTTATAGGGACTGTTTAGCCTGGGACGTAGCAGCCAGTAAACAGATCGTGCCTGACAAAACCCCCTCTTTTCCCTGGGTCCTTCTGCATGACTGTACCTGGTGCCTCTGAGTCAGATTCTCTCAAGGCAACAGTTACACCATGAGAGGGATTTTGTTGTTTGTTTTGTGGGATGACATAGACTCTGTCTCTTTCCCCTTTGGGGAAATTAGGACCTCTCTGAAGTAGTGAAAATAAGATGAGTTCTGAAATCTACCCACTTACAGAGACCAGAACAGAAATTCTCAAAGCGGGTCCTGCAGAACACCACTATTACAGGATGTTAATAGGCTTCCACAGAAACGAAAACATGTATGGGTTAAAAATATATTTAGAAAGAGTCTTTAATATGCTAATATATTTTGTTCGTGACTGTGGAACTTATGTGATCATCGAATGTTCTCTTCATGGACTCTCACATGGGCAGTACTGCCCTCGAGGTGGTCTGGAATGGCTGCTCCACACTCGGTCTTCGTAGCTGTGCACCCTTACGCTCCAACCTGCCAAAAGCCCTCCTCGTCTTCCGAGTAGCATAGCTCAAGAGCCTACTCCACTGCTCTCTGCTTTGTATCTTATGATCTGTCCAAAAGCAAAGTATCCACCAGTCCATAAACATTCTGCCCACTTTCTCAGTTCTGGTTGTATATCGCTGTGCAACAAACCGCTGCAAAACCTGATGGTTTTAAAAGCACCCAACGTTTATTTAGCCCTTGGGTCTGCCACTTGGGCAGGGCTCAGCAGGGAAGGCTCCTCTCTGTTACATGCAGCCTCTGCTGGGGCTGCTCGCCTGGGTCTGGAGGATCTGCTTCCAGGGTGACTCACGCACGTGGCTGGCGGTCGGTGCTGGCCAGTGGCCGAGCTGTCTGTTGGTACACTCAAACATGACCTCGCCCTGTGGTTGCCTGGTTTCTTCCCAGCAAGGCAGGTGGGTTCGAAGAGTGAGTGTTCAAAGACACAGGAAGTAGATGCCTGGGTTTCTTAAGGCCTGAGTTTGGAAACAGCTCGGGTTCATTTCTACTGTATTCTATTGCTCAAGCAGTCACAGGACTCAGATTCCAGGGCAGATGACATAGACTCTGTCTCTAGAAGGGAACTGTGACAAAGAATCGGGGATCATGTTTAAACAATGGCTGTAACAGCTTGGTGAATTTGCTCATAAAATTCCTTCTGTCTTTAATGTTCCCTTACCCCGACCCCTGCCCTGCCACCTGGAAAGCTGCTGATTCTTCAAGTCCAGCTCCAGTGTCGCTTGCCCTGTAAAAATGTTCTTGTTTCCACTTACTTAGCATGTTATTTTTATTGCTAGTCATGTATTTAACACATCATGCTAATGTTGGTTGTCTGAGAGGGCAACAAGACATCCCCTACTCCAGATCCTAGCATTGGACCTGTGCTGAATTAATTGACTAATTTTCCAGACCAACTGTTATTGTCATAACAGCTACCATTTCATAAGTGTTTACTGTTTAATAGGCCCTAAAATATGCATCTTACAAATATTATCTTACTGAAGCCACACAAATAGGAAGCTGTTATTGTTTCTATTATACAAATGTAGAGACTAAGATCATAGTAAATTTTCCAGTGCCACACAGCCTGTAAATGGAAGAACCAGGATTCAAACCTAAGTCCAAAGTCTGTGTTCATAACCAATATGTTCTGATCTGAAGAGTGAGTTAGTAAAAATAGCCACTTATATCCATTCAATGTTGAAGTAACCAAACAACTTTCAAATTGTTGATCTGGGGACTCTACTACAGAGTTTTAGGAGGCTTAACTTAATTTCATTCCTACAAACCATTATCTGTCATTTTAAGTGATCCAAATATTTGAAGAACTATTATGTGGAAAGAAGATTTGGACTTGTGGTTCAAGATGGCAAATCAGAAGTAATAGGACGAAGATATGAGGCAGAGGCAGAGTCTGGTTCAACATAAGGAAGAACTTTTTAAGCATTAAGACTGACCATAGATGGAATAGGTCATCATCAGAAGTGCTGAGTTCCCTATCAGTGCAGGGATCCCAGAAGATTCTGGATGGCCCTTGGGTTGTTCCTGAGAAGTGAGCTAGGTATATGGAATGAATATGCTGCAATACACCGCCTTTGCTTCCCAAATCCCCTGACCTGTCAACTGGTAATTCTATACAAATTTTCCTTTGGGAGGTACTTTCTCCCTCACTCTCAGGTCATGTGTTTCAGGTGCAGTTTAGGTGGAGTTGAATCTACCCCAGCCCCTGCAGTGATCACATGACTTAGGCCTATCCCATCCAAGTTTTGCATTTCCCTTGCCACATTGATTACTTCCGTGATGAGTGATGATCCAGTCATAGCCATTCATTCATTCAGTCATTCAGTCAACAATATATATGTTGATGTTTTCTTTCAAATCATAAAGGATTGATTTGTATAGAAATTTTCCTCTCCCTGTAAACAACCAGAAAACAAGTTAAAATATATAAAACAACTGTTTTCAGACATTATATTTAGGCAGTACAGGAATGTGATCTCTGAGAGACGGAAATCAATCAAAGTGAGCCCTTGTGATGGGCCCAGGTAACTGGCTAGACACAGTTTCCAGGACGCAGTACAGGACAAGGGAATCCACAGAGAGGCTGCCAATCTTGCTGAGCTGGGAAGACTGAGGTTGGCCTTTGAGGATGCCAAGTCAGCTAGAATGCGTGGGATAGATTTCTGGACAGGAGGAGCCTGTGCAAAGAGAGAGTTCCAGAAACCTGCCCAAGAGTTTCCTTCGATCTTTGGCTGAGTATCAATGTATTATGTATAAGACGAAACCTCGTAGGGCTTAGCTTGTCTTGCAAATTAGATTCCAATTTTGACTGTACTGTGAAGGTTTTGTCTATCAGTGTTTAAATACATTGGCCAGGGCTTTATTTCAGCCTCCCTGCTGCCTGTTTCAACATTTCTTTGCCACAGCTTTCACGGGGGTTAATCCCAGTCAGGACAGTGGTGGCTTGATAGCCTT
This sequence comes from Carollia perspicillata, assembly GCA_004027735.1. Lineage (NCBI taxonomy): Eukaryota > Metazoa > Chordata > Mammalia > Chiroptera > Phyllostomidae > Carollia > Carollia perspicillata. Next base: position 3,174 of record PVKM010045238.1, read on the forward strand.
GCAGTTGGTATATTGTTCAAAGTTCAATATGGCTAGTATTATTTATTATTATATTAAAACCATGTTAATTATATATTAAATAATATTAAAAAATTTAACACAGGGAAGGCTGACAATGAAAAGAAATGATGGCTACTCCTTGTCTTCTAAAGTATCACCCAGTGAATATATGGTGATGTGACAAGGACTGCCCACCCTTGGAGCCTGGCCCACTTCTTGTCTGTGCAGCTGGTGACAGAGGGCAGGGCCAGATGCAGACTCTGGCAGGCAGCCACTGAAGCCACACCTCACAGGTGCACCTGGAACCCCACCTAAACTGGCTGCCCAGGTGGAGAGCCTGTGTGGGGAGGAGGTTTCCTGACTGGCTGCTCCCCAGGTCGCCTCCCGTGCACCCTCCCTCCCCAGACACTGCCGAGGAGCCCCAGTCACAGACTCACAAGACCCCCATTGGGAGCTCCACTCGGGAGAACAGAACTCTGGCATAAAGATTTCAGCCTCTTGATGTAAGAACAGGGCCTGGCATATAGTAGGCTCTTGATTAGGGTGAGGGGAGAAACCTCAGGTTTTAGAGTCATAGAGTGTTAGACTGGATGAAGTTTAGAGAGTCTCTTTATCAGTTCGTGTTGAGCTCTCCTTCTGAGCTGCCGTATTTTAGGATTGTCTCTCTGTTAAGCAAGTTCACAGACTTAAGCCTCAAGAACAACAGGACTTCCTCCTCCTTCCTTCTCTCTCTTTCTCTTCTTCGCAGTCAGGAAGCTGCCCATATAATGATGGACTGGTTAATATTTAACAACTGTATCTTTAGAAGAAAAGAAGCCCTGATTGGTGGTGCTTTGCCAATTCCTGTGGTGTAAATATTCCCACCATGGCCCATTTCAAACTACCAGAATGATGTCACTGAACCTGGAGTTGGGACATGATGTATACAGTCAGCTCTCTCGAGCCAGAATGAGCTGGCTCAAGCCATCACTGCACAGTGTGGGCTGTGGGCCCAGGCTTGGAAGACATGCAAATCTGACACGGGTTCTGAATCTGGCTAACCTTGGGCAAGTTGCTTAACCTTTATGCACCACAGTTTCTTTGTCTGTAAGATGGAGATAATGAGATTATGCTTTTCGTGGGGCTGTTTTGAAAAAGCAATTGGCCAAATGTATTCAAAGGACAGTACTCGAGGGCTTGTCTGGCTCATCTAAGCACTCCATGCAAGGCAGCCACTATTAGTTATTGTTGTAATAGTAAAATCACATAATACAATAACTTCTTTCTCTCTGTGCCAAATATTGCAACAGACTGGCAATAAAAATATAAGCACCCCAGCCCTGGGAAATGTCTGGCCGATGCCTGCGACACAGTCACAAGTTGGGAACAAAGGCACGTGATGATGTAGCATCGGCGGTCCAGACTTTGGGGAATCTGGTAGATGGAAAGAAACAGTGATGGCAAAGATGAAGTGACCTGCTTCTCTTTTTCACTCCAAAGTAGATTTTGGGCTAGGAGGCATTCTTCAACGGTCCCTTAAGAACCTTCAGGAAAATAGATTATTTAGGCCATAAAGCAGAGTGTATTCTGATCCACAATATGGCTTACGAGTGAAAGGATGACTTTCCATCCCTGCCAAGCAGGAATGAAAGAGAGCGATGTTTCCTGAACAGAGGACAGAGGGAGGCCACCAGATGCCCCTTGCTCCTAGGGACTTCTGTGTCTTTGTGTCTACAAGGCCTTGGCCAGGGGTTGGCACATAGTCGGAACTACAGAAATAGTTGCAGAGTTCACACAAACATATATCGAATGCCTATTTTGTGCCAGGCATTGTGCTCAGCATAGGGACTCAAAGATAAAAAGATGACACACCTTCAGAATTCGTTGTGTTCTGCACAAGAAAGACAGGTAAGTAAACACCTGTCACTTTAGAACAGTGGTGTGGAAAAGGTCCTGGGAGCAGAGCTGAGGTTGCGATGAACTCTCCGGGGTATCCTGGAAAGATTTACACAGGGGGTGCCATGTGAGCTGGGTCTTGAACCATGAAGGACTGGACCAGCTAAGGAAAGCAGTAGCAGCTGTCCAGGTAGAAGAAGCAGATTTGTGCAGCAGGTAACAGTTCAGGGCTAACTGGTGAATTGTTCTCCACCCCAGGCCTGAGCTGTCCAGCATGCGCTGCACCCAGAGGTGAAGCCAGGTTGCCAGATGCCCCCAGAGCTCTCTTCTCCTTCCTCCCATAGGGGCAGTGTTTCAGCTGGACACATGACTGCCAAAAAGGTCAACATTTCCCAGCTTCCCTTGCAGCAAAGTGAAGCCATGAAACTTACTTCTGGCCCATGAGACGTGATCCCAAGTGGTATGTCCTTAAAAAGAATATGTGCAGATTGGTCTGGTCCTCTGGGCCTTGGCTGTGTCTGGAGTTGGTGGAGCTCAGAGGGGAGACTTTGGAAGTGGTGATGGAAATTACTTTGGAGGATGGCAAAGCTGTCCTGTGTGCTGGACTTCCTACCTTTGAAGTGGCATATGGGAGAGAAATAAGTATGTATCTTATCTAAGTCCCTGTGTTTTGTAGCCTCTATTATTATATCAGCTTAGCCTGTGTGCTCACTGCCCAGCTCCTGGTATCTTTGTATCTAAACTCTTCCAATAGAAAACTTGCCTAAATACCCAAGTCTTTTCCTTGGGTATTTAGGAAATACCGAAGTCCGTGTGGACTTGTGTTTCTGAGAGCAAAATTCTGGGTTTGCATTTTTGTTTCTCATTCCAGATGTGGTAGAGAATATCTAGGTAGTGGTGGCAGGAGCTGGGGAGTGGGCGCAGTAGTCTGTCACACAAGGAAGGCTCGGGTGAATTCAGACAGAGAACATGAGATTGAGAGGTCAACAAGTCTCTACCCAAGCATTGACCCCAGAGTCAGGGTCTGTGGGAGCTGGACAGGGGGAGCCGTCCCACGAGGACCCCCACAGGTAACGATCATCCCTCTGCCAGTGTGCAGCAACGTTTGCCTGGGCCCCGTGACTCAGTTCAGCCTCCTTCCAGCAGCTCAGCCTCCAGTCCACGAGTTCCCTTATCCCCCTCCAACATCCCTGGATGTACAAAACCCCACCCCAAACCCAGCAGGGGGTACGTGGTCACCCTGAGCAGAGGTGCTGACGTGAGGGTGATGTGGTCAAGGTGACTCACTGAGGCAGGACAGTGGTGCCCAGCTTGCTCTGTCACCCAAGAGCAGATGCCAGGGAATGAGTCAGATGCTGTGTTAGAGCAGCTTCCAGGGGTTCCTTGCGGCAGAGGCCCAGTAGGCATGCGGCTGGGGCAGAGGAGTAATTGGAGACAACAGGAGAGTCAAGCTGAACTCAATTTGTGAAGGGGCCCTGTGAAATAACGAGGAGGGATGTATGTGGAGGAAGTGGGCTCAAGCTGTCAGACTGCATTAGGCACAGGTGGCTCTGGATGCAGAGTGAGGGTGTTTGGAAGCAGAGAGACCGAGGAGTCCAGTAAGGAGGTTTAGCATGAGTCTGGGCAGGTGTCATAAAAGGGAACCGGGTGGTAGCAGCAAGGACCCCATGGAGAAAGATGAATTTTTGTGTCAGTTAGCAGGTAGAATGGGCTGAACCTACAGCTGGAGGAAACCGAGGCATCCAGGATGATTGCCCGGATGTGAGAGAAGGCAACTGGGTAAATGGTGCCTTTAATGAAACCCAGATCCTGGGGAAGGAGCATGGGGAGATCATGAGTTAGTGGCAGGGCCTTCTGCAGGGCAAGGCCCTGGGCCAGGTGGGCTGGGAAGGATGCAGGCTAAGTAGGGTCACGTCCTGCTGCCCAAGCACCTAGCAAAGGGACCTGGTGTGTGGCTGGCCTGCAGCACATGGTTGTTGAATTTAATTTAATTAAAACTCAATGTGAAAACAAGGCCCTGACTTCAGGCAGTGAAGGAAAACAATTCCTTTGCCTGGCAATGATATTGGCCTCTCAGCCCCAGGCCTGCAAGATAGCAGCAAATCTATCTCTGAAAGGGGGAAATACAAAGAAGGGAAGTGGCCAAGTCCCATTTCAGAGGGACAGGGTTACCCCTGTTTGGGAAAAGTGTGTGCAGACAGAGGTGGCTCTGAGATGGAGCCACACTCCGGCTGAGACAGCTGTTGGTAGTGGATGCACGTGGCCCTGCTCCTCAGGAACCCTCTTCCCTGCTTTGTCTGATACCAGCTCCTCTGAAAGAAACACAGTCTTGGTGAAGATAAACATCTCCCTGGAAGGGAGAGCTCGAAGGGAAATGGTTTGTAGGAGCGAGGTCTGCTTGTGCCTTTGGGCAGCTGCCATGTGAAAGCATAAGTCCACGAGGAGATCCTTGGAGACTTTCCTGCTCAGGTCGGAGTTCTTCCTGTTATCCTTTCCATTCCTGGAGTGTGGCTGCTCCGGCTAGGGAGGCTGCAGAGCCTGGCTGGACGGCAGGGCCCAGACCACGGGTCACCGTCGGGTGAAGGAGATGCAGGTGTGGGGGCCTGGGAGAGCTTTCCTGCCCACAGTCGGGGCTCAGCTCTGTTCCAAGCACGGCCTTGGCAAGTCATTGCACCGTTGCTGAAAGGTCGTGGGCTGGAGTGCACCTGACAACCGAGACTCTCCCGGAACACACAGATCACTGAGATGTTAATGCCGAGTGGTGTGAGTGTGACTATGTGACTGTGTACTGTGTGTGTCGGGGGAGAGGTATGCCCGTGTGGCTAGAAGGATGCTACAGCACCAGATCACAAATGGCAGATCATAGATCGAGAGGAACCCTAACAGCTTGAAGTCCCCATTCTGCATTTCACATATTCAGCCAATACGTTGGGAAGGCTTGCTTTGTGCTCTGTTCTGGAAATGTGGAGCCCAGGTGTGGCCGGGTTGGGTGGGAGTAATGGCAAAAAAAGCCAACATTTGTCTAACATCCACAGTGTTTGGGGCACTCAATTGATATTATCTTGAATGTCTAGAATTATCTAGAATACCTAGAATATCTAGAATTATCTTGAATGTCTAGATGTTGTCACTTTGTGTAGTAATCACAATTGATGTGCCAGATTCTGTGCTAAGCAGTGGAAGGTATATTGCTTTTGACCTCCCTAAACAAACCCGGGTAAATGAGTCTGGGAGAGAACCGGTCATTTGCCATTGTACAGATGAAGAAACCGAGGCTCAGGTTAACAACTTGCTGAAGTCACCAGGGACTCCACTCTGAAGCTCGTCTGTGGCCTATGTGCAGGACCGCCTCCTTGTCTGTGAGCCAGGGGTGATGGCGCCTCCTCCGTAGGGCTGAGATGATCCGACAATGTCTGGGATGTGTTCAGTGCGGGGCGAGCACAGCACTGAACACACGGCAGGCCCTCACTGCAGGTGTTCTTCCGGAATGTTGCTCCGAGTTTAACTGGACCAGGCCCCGGGCCTCGGACGGGAGGGCCCCATGGGATCCGGCTCCTTCTGCCTCAGTCCCCTCACCACGGTGTCCATTCTCCTCTCCCACCCCAGTGCCTTCCTTGTGGTCCTTCCACGTTGAAAGAAAATGAAAACCAGGGCTCATGTCAGGGCTGTGACCGCTGGGGCTGTCTCTTTTCCACCTGTTTCTCCAGAAGGTTCTGGAATGGTACATCTGTTCGATATAAATAGCTGTGGAACTAAACTGTGCACCCTTTTCACCTCGTGGGCCACAAGGCCATCCCCCTCCCTCTACCACTCTCTTCATCACTGCGTTGAACTCGACTCAGCCCCTCGAGTGGTCGTCTTCACCCCTACTGTTCTGTCTGAGTAAACAGAGGCTGCGCAAAAGGAGTGACGGGTAATTGGTTGTGCAGACAAGAACAAGGCTCTGGGAAAAGCACCATGGCTGGGCCAGAAGCCCCTTTTCATCTTGTGGGTGGCAAGAGGTGTTCGGCAGGGGCAGGAGTGTGGTGCTCCCCTCCACGTCCACTCCAGGCCTTGCCGCTTTACCCGCCTCTGTGGTCTCCCAGTAAATTGCTGCAGTATGTGCCTCCTGGCACCAGCCCTGAAGACCACCCAGGCATTGAGGCAAATACCCAGTGCAGCACTGACCTCAGCCCAGAGCGGGTGCCTCTTGGAGCCAAGCATGGCCTGTGGTCTCTGGTGCTGGGTTCCCTCCCAGGTGTGCTCCAAGTAAGCAGAACTGAGAACACAGTCACATGGGCCAGGGGAGGAACTTCAGGGGACGGAGGGTCCCCACCACTGTCCCGGCACTGCCTGGGGTGTTCAGGTTCCCATGCAATGAGTGCCTTTCTGCAGAACTGGGTGAGAAGGTGGATTCTTGCAAGTCAAAAACAAATTTAATCATTGGGAGAGTTTATGCTTTTTAAGGTCACCCAGAAATTCTTTTGTAAAGAAAATCTAGCCCTGGGAGGCCCTCTTTGTAAGTCCTGATGTCTGTGTTGTGGGTTCGCTTTGTGTACCACTCTCTTGCTGTGCCCTCAGGAGCCCCCCAGAGTAGAAGTCAGAAGACCTCTCTCTGGATGTCGCTCACTCACTGTTCACCCTTGACCTTGGGAAAGCCAGTTAACTGTTTAGACTTACTGTTAAATGATATATACAGTGCGTTTAAAGGACCGTGCTGAACGCTGAGGAAGCACTAAATCCATGGTAGTTTGGGGGGTAAGGGGAGCTTATAGTTTTCAACAAAATAAAAATATGACCTGAACTCTTCTCTTCTGGGGGTGGTTGAGAGTTGCTGCAGATCACTGGGGAAATTCAGATACTATTTATTTGTTCGTTCAACACATCTTTTTGAGTGTTTACCTGAAATGTTCTATTTGGAAACAAATGACCATCGTGCACTTCCATCACTGTTTGAACAGAGGTCGGCATACAGCAGAGTGGACACGGAAAGTGTGCCGTGTTCTCCCCGGGGAACTGGGCAGTCTTTGCAGGGCAGATACACGTCATGGCTAATGTTCTTTAAGTTCTGACCATGTGCAGAACCCTGAGCTGGCCAGGCAGGTGAGCACCGGAAGGGGGTGTGTCTGGGGAAGACACAGCACGGATGAAGGCACAGAGGCGCTGAAGAGAGCACCACCAGGGAAGAGTCTGTGGTCAGTACTAGGTTATTAATGGCAGAACATGGCTGCAGGATTGCGGGAAGCACTCTCATACAGGTGGGCCTTGTGGTGCCTCTTATTCTTACTTTTGCCGTTAGTCTGGCGGCTCTCCAGCAGGCTGGCAGCACTTCCCAAGTTACATTTGAAAGTGTGGGGGAGCATTTAACACCAAGAGCACAAGGGTGTTAAACACCCTGCAGTGAATGCACAGGACGGTCCCACATGATGAAGACTTGGCCTGCTGGCAATGCTTGGGCGCCTTCTTTGGGCCGCACTTTTGTAGTGTTGGAAATCCAAAGACTCTCTTCTGGCCACCCAAACCACTAAAATGTTCTAAAAAATTGGCATTCTCCCTGCACTCTGCCACCACCCCCATGGATTATTCTTGGCTTCGGAATATAACTTTCCTATTCTTGGTTTCAGGTAGCAGCGTTGGTGAAAAAATAACCTTATTAGGTTTCTGGGCTCTACCCTGGGTGAAGCCATTTCGTTACGTGGTGGCCAAAGAGGTCGATTCCACCGTCTAAACACCGGAGGCGCTGAGCACCGCCATCCGCTCAGGGTGCTGCTGGCCTGGGCCTTCTCCACGCCTTCGGGCTTTCTAACTGCCTCCCTCACTCTCAGCTCTTTTAATCTTTTCCCTTCTCCTCTCTGTTGCCAGAGAAGTCGTCTTTGCCCACAGCAAATGTGACTATTTCCTTTCCTTTCTTTCTTTTTAAGTATATTTGATTGGTTATGCTATTACAGTTGTCCCAATTTTTCTCCCTTTGCCCCCTCTGCCTGGTATCCCCATTCCCTCCAGCAATCCTCACCCATCTTAATTCATGTCCATGGATCATGCGTATACGTTCTTTGGCTTCTCCAGTTCCTAAACTATTCTTAACATCTCCCTGTCTACTTTGTGCCTACCAATTATGCCTTTTAATCCTTGTACCTTTTCCCCCATTCTCCCCCTTCCCCCTTCCAGCTGATAATCCTACAAATTCTCTACACACCTATGATTTTTGTTCCTGATCTGGTTGTTTGCTTAGGTTTTTTTAAAATTTAATTTAATTTTTTAAGATTCAATTGTAATAGTGGATTTGTTGCCTTTTTAATGTTTATAGTTTTGATCTTCTTCTTTTTTCTTAAATAAGTCCCTTTAATGTTTCATGTAATAATGGCTTGGTGATGATGAACTTCTTTAGCTTTACCTGGCCTGGGAAGCCTTTATCTGTCTTTCCATTCTAAATGATAGCTTTGCTGGATGGAGTAATCTAGGTTGTAGGTCAGGGGTGCCAAACTCATTTTCACTGGGGGCCACATCAGCCTCCCGGTTGCCTTCACAGGGCTGAATGTAACTTTAGGACTGTATAAATGTAACTACTCCTTAACTAGGGGCAAGGATCTTGGCGCTGCCACTGAGAGAAATAAGGTGCTGGGCTGGGTAAAACAAGGTAGAGGGCCAGATGCAGCCCATGGGACTTGTGTTTGCCACCTGTGTTGCAGGTCCTTGCTTTTCATCTCTTTGAATACTTCTTGCTAGTGCCTTCTTGCCTGCAAAGTTTCTTTTGAGAGATCAGCTGATATCTTATGGAAACTCCTTTGTAGGTAACTCTTTGCTTTTCTCTTGTTGCTTTTAAGATTCTCTCTTTATCTTTAACCTTTGGCATTTTAACTATGCTGTGTCTTGGTGTGGTCCTCTTTGGGTCCAACTTGTTTGGGACTCTCTGTGCTTCCTAGACTTGTATATCTATTTCCTTTGTCAAATTGGGGAAGTTTTCTTTCACTGTTTTTTCAAATAAGTTTTCAATTTCTT